>VJMY01001038.1:0-21507 GCA_009869795.1 Neelides sp. FZ-2019
GAAGAGAAAGGAATATAAATTAACTTTTTTAATATCTGTTGAATGGGCATAATTGAATTTTTATATAATATTGTATTGTTATACTATACTGGGCTGAAATTATGTAAGGATGTTGAATATATCATCATACGAGTGCCATACATACACAGTTGCACACGGCGCACTGCACAAAATCATTTGCTCAAGAGAAATATCGAGATCTTTTAATTATTCATTAAAATGATTATAAAAATCAAATTGTGTAAATAGGATTTCATATTTCTTTACCCATTATTTGTTTTTGCACATTTAAAAATTATATTTTCTTTTTGTACTTTTGTAATTATAAGTAAATGTACTCACGAAAAATGGTTTTGTGAATAATAATTAACTTCCAGTATGTTGGCCTATAATGTTTTAATAATTAAATTACCTATGCTAACAATATTACAATGTTATGCTGTTAAATGTAAAAGTTTGATGGACTTGAACAAATAATATTTTTGTGTGAAATCTTCAAGAATCTTTAATAATATTATGTATAAAAATGATTATATAGTAAGTTTTGTAAATTATAAAATACTTATTTCTATAAAATATAAAAATTATAATATTGTTAAATGAAAGCTTCTTGGTTAAATCCTGTATGCCTTGAAAACTGAAAATTTTATTTTTCCGTCAAATTGAGCTTTTTACACAAGACAATTTTAATAAAGTGAACTATGATTGAAATTATAGTAAATTGAATGTCTTAATTCATAAAATTAATTTCTCTCAGTTCTGATTATGCGGAGTTGAGTTGTTTGGATTATGACCGTACACATGGGATGAGCGAGAGTGACGTTGTTCGGAGTCTAACAATTCGGGATAAAGAAAAACGAAGAACAAGACGATCGAAATGATGATAAAAGCCAAAATGCATGTAACGATGAACGCTGTCACAATGCAGGTTAGTGTAATGGTTTTTTTCTTACGTCTTCGCCAGCCAGGTTCTCCGCGTCCATCACGCTCTTCAAATGGATACAATTCGTCTTCAATTATGGAATCGTCATTGGGTCCGTCCGCTCCGTTCAAACTGATTTCGATCATTTTCGTGTTACGCTGATGTTCTCGTATTTTTACTTCCTAATAAACGAATTATGAATTTATCATCTTCCCTATTTCTTCATATACAGGATCGTTCATATTAAATGTCACACTTTCACATGTTTTTCATATTGGAATTGTGACATTTCTTAAGTACCCTGTATTCTTCATATTATATATTATATCAGTAGATTAATTAGGAGTTATCAGTATAGTTAATAATATCAGAAAATGTGTACATAATTTCTCTCGTCTTCAAATCGTGTATTCCCTGTATCCAAATCCAAATCCATTATATAATGAGATTACTGATAACTGTAGCTTTCTAATTAAAAGTTTAATTTTATTGATCAATCAAACAAGAATCATATTTTTAATAGCTTTTATTCATTATCTTTAATTTTGAACTCCAATAAATGAAATCATAATTTATAATAAAAATGAAGACTTGATTTGCGAATATAATGTTAAAAATAATTTTGAAAAGAAAATGCTAATCGTAGTATTAATCATAGGCATTTCTATAGCATGAAGTCTCATAATTTTTAGTAAATAATGTACAGGTTTGAAAATAAAAATTAATACAACATGCAATTTCCATTCATAGTTAATTCATACGTATCATACAATGATTTAATAGGTCTATAGATGTAAACCACGCTCGCGAAAAGACTGGACTAGTCAGAGAACGTGTCTTGAAATTTTCATTGGAGAGCATGGAAAATTATGGAGCATGTCGCTTGGAGGTGAGCAAGTTCCACTTGTCGTTCTCTGATTGCCGGATCCCTGTGGATCACACCGCAACCAAGTTGAGCACTCGAATGCGGGTCAATTGTGGCCGACTCACAGCACCGAACAGAACTCGTTTTCGGGTCTGCTTGATCATGAACGCTATTGCCCTGTCTGCTCTCCTCGTCTTCTTCTTCGTCTTCTCGGCCTCCGGGGAAGACTCGAAGAAAGGACCAAAAGTCACTCACAAGGTCACTCAATTTAATCCTTACTCTTAAATCATTGTCATTTTATTTCATAAAATCCCATTCCATTTTCAGTTTCGTTAATTAAATATTAAACATTTTTATCATTTAAATATTCACTATATAACTGTTATGTTTGGGAATAATATTTGACTCATCAGTCAAAAATGGGTGATCGGATAATGGGCCAAAAGCGGCTGATCGGCCAAAAGCGGCTGATCGGCAAAAAGTGGCGGGTTGGCTGATCAGGATCAGCAAACAGCGACTGAGTGCCTATGAGGTTGCTGTTCAGTCCATCAGTGATCCATGACCATTATTCTTTTGATTATTTAATGAATCAGCAAGTGTCAGCCGCTTTTGGTTGATGAGGATGAGACGCCCAGCTGTTTAGCCGACAAGCCACCCAACCGCTTTTAGCTCATGACCCGCCGAGCTGATCACTCTCCCGTCATGCTTTTACGTTTTAGAGAATCATTTGTTTTGTCTAAATGGAATTTAATAACAGGAGAACTTTAATATTATTTCATTTAATTTCAGGTATGGTTTGACATGCGAATTGGGGATGAAGATATTGGACGAATTGAAATTGGAGTATTTGGAAAAACTGTTCCAAAGACTGCTCAAAACTTTATTGAATTAGCCCAAAAGACTGAGAAAGGAGAAGGATATAAGGGTAAATAAAATAAATATCTATTATGAATTTTTTGGAAATTCAAAATTCTATTATTTTACAAATTCATTCGCATTTTTAACATTTCATGATAAATGATGTAAAACGAATCATGGTTTAATGGTTTTAGGATCGAAATTCCATCGAGTCATCAAAGACTTCATGATTCAAGGAGGAGACTTCACAAGGGGAGATGGAACTGGAGGTATGAAAATTTTATTATGGTTTTTATAATTTAACATCGCTATTCTAAATCACTAAAATTCTAAATAACAATTTAGGAAGAAGTATTTATGGAGAAAAATTCGCTGATGAAAATTTCAAGCTTAAGCATTATGGATCAGGATGGTTGTCAATGGCCAATGCTGGAAAAGACACTAATGGCTCGCAGTTCTTCATTACCACCAAGAAAACTCCATGGCTCGATGGAAGACATGTCGTTTTCGGGAAAATTATTGGAGGAATGGTAATATCAATCAAATAAAGCTAATTAATTTTAATTAATAAATAATATTCATAATTAGAAAACCTACAAACTCTGATAAAAACTTATGATGTAGTAATCAAATATTTTTATGAAGATATTTTTTTTATTTTCAGAACGTGGTTCGGAAGATTGAAAGTACGAAAACTGATTCCCGTGACAAACCAGACAAAGATGTAACTATTTATGACTGTGGGGCTGAAGAGCTTTCAGAGCCAATTTCTGTAGAAAAACAAGACGCTGAAGAGTAAAGAGAGAAAAGCTTTTAATTACCCCCTTGTTATATTTTACTAATTTTCTACAAGAGCTAAGAGTTGTACACTTTTCAATTTACCATTATTGGCATTTACCTTTTATGAATTATGTTATTTATTTCAATAGTCTAAAATTGAAGTTGAGTTTTTTTGGTATCTAAAATAATAATTAATGCCCCAGGAAAAATAAAATAAATCAAAATTAAATAAGTTTGAAATTCATTTTCATATTAAGATATATTTTCATATATCATTTCATATCATTCTTATATATCTAACAATAAGTACAATAAAAAGATCAGTAGATTAAAATAGGTTAATTAATGTTTTTATGCATATTTATTATGTATTAATTATATCAATTTTGTTGAATTAGGAGCTTTAATATTAGAAAATACACAATTTTTCTCGTTTTTAAAGCCTGTATTTGCTTGACAAATTATATATGGATATCGCTAATAACTGAAAAGTGTTGCTTTCTAATTAAATTAAATGTTTAATTATATTGGTCACTGAAACAAGAATTATAATTTTAATAGATTTGCACAGCATTTATTTATTATATTTTAATTTTGAACTCCAATAAATGAAATAGTAATTAATAATTAAAAATGAAGACTTGAATTACTAATATTACTATTACTTTTTTTATATTTAGTTTACGAATTTTAATTTAATTTATTGATATTAAATTTGAAAATAAAAATGATATATAATTTTGGTATTTAACCATAAGCATTTCTATATCTTGACGCCTAATATTTTTTAAATTAATTTATTAAATTATATAGTTTGTGTAGTACATAAAAGTGCCAATCAGCCTGTGCAAAGTTATATGAGTTGGGATCATGCATATTGTTTGTATGTTGCTCAAATTAGCTTTTCCTAGGCTCGTTATATACTTAATTAAAGTGTTGTTTCAATATATAATATTATAATTTGAGATTCAATTAATCCATTTGTATACGATCAAAGTTTATACTATGAAATTCATTTCAACTATGATTGAAAGTAATAATAAAATTGAATGAATTATCCAATTAAGGAATTTTTATTACTTTATTAAGCAACTTTCATTTTTTCTAAACTTCCAGAGCATTCATTTCACTTTGTTGCATTTACTTTCTGTATGTATGGTTCAGTGTTAGGTTCATCATGAATCTTCGCGTGCTGTTGTTCCTTCTATTTGTCACGGCATGCAATTGCAAATCAAGTGACGAAGAACATGAAAGCGATTACGAAGATCACAGGGATGATGATGGATTCTGCGAAGACGTTGAACCAGACGACGGAATCAAAGAAAAATACGTAAATCTTTACCATTCATATCAATTGCATATTTCGTATATGATGATGAGAAGAATAAAAGAATAATGTTAATAAAAATAAATATAATCTTTAATACCTAAATCGATTTTGACAGTGGGATGATAAAAGTCGCCATGGACTGTACATGCCTCTCAGTACTAAATACGCAGCTTTCCAAATGGCAAAAGCTTTCAGGCCCAGCATCAAGAAATTCAACAAAACCTCCATGAAACATTTTTGTCCAAGGTTTTACAGACTGAATGATCATAAATGTTACTTGACGGCATTTGGCAAAAAAGCGGAATTTGAATGTAAAATGACGAACGGGCATTATGGAAGAAGGCACTGGCATCCACATCATAATGATCACATTGCCCGCCATTGTAAGATTGAGAAAATATTAAATGAGCCAATTTATTAATAATGCTAAATCTATAATGAACAATAAATCGAAAACTATATGAAAACTTATAAATACTCTAAAACCATTTAATAGATATTAAACTCTAATGAGAATTTATTTTAGTCAAAGGAGACAACACAACAGTCGTATGGACAGA
This sequence comes from Neelides sp. FZ-2019, assembly GCA_009869795.1. Lineage (NCBI taxonomy): Eukaryota > Metazoa > Arthropoda > Collembola > Neelipleona > Neelidae > Neelides > Neelides sp. FZ-2019. The sequence continues at coordinate 5,316 of VJMY01001038.1, forward strand.
CAATGAAAAGTATATGTTAGCCATCCGGTGTCACAGAGAAAGAAGAGATTGGAAAGTTCTGTCGACGTCCACTCATGAGGTCTCAAAGGATAGTCTGGTTGAAATCAAGAAATATCTGGAAAAATACAACATTTCGACCAACCATAAACGAATGTACAGAGTCAATTATGATGATTGCGAGAAACGTCCCTCGCATCCAGCAGAAGATAAAGGGGCTCTCGCACCAGTCACGGGAGGAAAATCTGGAAAAGAATAAAATTTTCACAACTATTTTCATATAAGCTACATTTCAAATCATCAATCGGAAAAATAATTATCTAGAACAAATAGCGATCAATTTTATAAGCTTACAAAACGAAAGGAAATTAAAGTATTATTTGAGTATTTGGCATGAATTGTGCAAGTTATTTAATTCTTTGAACATGTAAACACAATTAAACACATTCATATTAGTTATATGAAATTAAATCCCATATTATATAAATGCTGACCGTCGTTTGCCCCTGGTTTACACAGTGTACCATGTTAGCACTATATTTAATATTACTACTATACTTTGTACCATTTAATTTGTATCTGTAATTGAAATATTTATAGAGTTTTATTGACTTGTCTGTAGTTTTAGAAGATTATGAAATCGAGTATTAGGACGTTTGCATAAAAGTAATGGACATATTGTAGCATGTGTATTACGAGTGCTTTTAAGTATATAGTTAAATAGACTAATTACAATTCTAATATATATATTTATTTACATTTAGAATGCAAAGTTTGCAAAGTATATAAGAATTGCGAAGCTTTCTTTTTACCTTTATTTAATGTCCCAAAAACTGCGCTATTATGTTCTTCCAACACGAGTAAAATATAATTTGACTTTGCTTTTCAATAAAATGAGATAATTTTTTTTTATTTTTAAATCACGCTCACGCTTTTATGTTGATATTCAATTTGGCTTTATAAAATTAACATTCAATAGTTTTTTCAATGTGAATAAATTATAAAAATGATTTTTCAAAAAAGTATATTAATTGTGGGGAAGTTCATCAACATTTTCCATTTTTTGACGATCTTGCCAATACGATCAATTAACCACAATGGTGACGTTTATTTTAAAGAAGAGACAAAGAAAGTGAAAATGTTCATTTGGTATTTAATAATTCCCTTCCACGTTTGGATATTCACTGTATTCCTCTACATTCACGGTTTTCAAACGCTCGGGAGGAAATTCAACGAAGCTGCTCTGATTCTCATTTGGCTAGCTGGTTATTTTTTCATTTCATGTCAAGCTTTCAATTATATCCAAAAAAGAAAAATCATTATGGATTTCTTAAATCAACTTTTGACTCTTGATCGTCATTTTGAAGGTTAACTGCTTGATATTAAACTTGATTTTTAAATTAATATTTAATTGATTTAAGTAATTCGTGAAAGTTAATTATATAGTAATTCTTCATAGGTTTAATACTTGGAAAAGAAACGAATAAAGAAGGGAAATTAATTCATTTTCTCATTGTTGCATATATTTTTGGACTCGGGTCTCTAACCTTCTTTGTCCCTTATGTATTTACGGTTAAACCGAATGAAGTCGTATTTCTTTACTCTCATCTCGATGATTCTTACAAGGAAAGCTGGTTAATTTACTTGGGTTTTTTATTCTATGAGTATTTTATGATGAATATTATGTTTGCCACTTGCTATCCCATCATTTCATTTTTTAATTTGTATATTCTTTTTGCTGCATATTGGATTAAAACATTGTAGTAAGTGCCTACTTAAAAAATAACAAATAAAGTTTCAATATATAATCTATAATAAGATAAACAATGTAAGTCTTCAACTATATACCTAATAATATATTACCTTTATAATTTTAATAATGTATAATACTCAATCAAGTGAGAAAATTACACAACTATATTAAAAATTATTATTGGCGTAATTAGGCAATTTATATAAAACTTAATATGGATTTTCAGTATAAATCTCAAAGAAAATTCAAATAATGAATCTGGTGGATTGGACAAAATAGAGCTTATAGGCCTTTACAGAAAAATCGAAATCATGAATATATTGTACAACAATGCAATTGGGAACGCATTTACAACACAGTTTAGCATTGGGATGGGTACTCTCGAAATTGGTTGTATCTTTGTTCTCATTCGGCTTCAGAATTCTCTCGACTTCATTTCCATTATGTTTCTTCTCACTACGATTACCTTATGTCTCATTGACTTGGTTCTACTCACCATTGTTTCAGGTCAAATCTACAAGGAAGCGAAACAATTCTGTGAAGGAGTCAACAGAAATGGGGACTTAAATGTCGATTATGATATACCAACAAGATTGCATAAAAAGTCTATTAAGCCATTTGGAAACCTCGTTTTTGGTCTTGTTTTGCAGAAAAAAAGTGCATTTACAATTTTAACTATCATTGTTTCATATACAATTAGCCTCCTCATTGCAATCCCAAAATAATTCAAATAAAATTGACATTTAAACACTTAAATTTAAAATGATTTTTGATTTATTTTTACAAGTTAGATGCAATTTAATTAAATATTTTAAAATAATTTGGGAGTGTTGTACTTTTTCCATGAATTTTCATTATTCGCCTCCTATAAATGAACAAATTAGCATTTGATAAAATGATTTAACAAATGCTTAAATACCTAAAGTTAATAATTCAATATAGTTTTGATACTTTTACCCTAAATGGAATGGAAATTGGTTCTTCCGGAATAAAATGTTTTCTATTCTCCTCGTCCATTTCTTCGCTCGTTTTTCTGTTTGGTTGTTTCGAATTTAAATTTGAAGGAGTAATAGAAGTTTCAAACATTGAAACTTCATTCACGATATTTCCTTTGTCTGTCGTTATTTTTAACTCTTGTTTCGGAGTTTGATTGTTGAAATCGTAACTTGTCACCTGGATTAAAATGTAAATACTGATTTAATGAGATAATATTAAACAATTGTCTCTCCCATCTATGATCAGTTAAATGACTAATAATTTTATAAAATAATGATTTATATTTAACACAGATGCAGATGTAGGTATAAATTTTTTCAAGACACCCCAACTAATATTTATTTTGAACAAAATATCGTTTATGAAGATATTTGAATTAAATTAATATTTCCCTATTAATCATTTCATTACAATATCACAATTCTATCAAACTACCAAAAACTCAATGTTAAAATTAAAACAGTTCACTTACAATAATTTCATTCCAGACTCCATCAATATAAATCAAAAGTTGCTTATTGAACAAAATCATCTTTCCATTTTCTTTGATTGAGTCATTTTCCTGCAATGCAATAATTGAATTTCATCATTACGAAGATGTAATTTAGAATATTATTATTTTCTTGGTTTATTGTTATTAAAGTAATTTGTAGTTTACATAAATAGTACCCTGCATGTAAATAATTAATGCAATATAGTTAAGCGCTTATACTAATAATTGATCTAAAAATTCATTTGAATTGTCTTACAAGGTCAGGTAAATCTAAGTATTGTTTGATTTTCAGCTCTTGAATAACTTGAGTTTTCCCTAAAAGAAAATTGAGTTAAATATCATAACTATTTTTAATTGAAATATTATAAAAATATTATATAATATTATTATTCAACTTAAATTATTGACCTTTTTCTCCGGGATCCCCCCGTTGTCCCTTTTCTCCACGTCGGTGAATAACTTTTGGCCATCGTTCTCCACGAGGGGGTCCAGCAGGGCCAGGGGGTCCAGGAGGACCAGGAGGCCCTCGGATATCTTCATAATTGTGAATTCTGGGTTCTTCTAATGCCATAGGCAAATGCGTTAAACCCTTCAAACGAAAAATTAACAAAAATTGAATTAATTATTTAATTGTCATTAAAGTATTAAATATTAAATCATCTCACAGGAGGTCCAGGTTCTCCCTGTAATCCCCGTTCTCCCTTTTCTCCAACTTTCCCATCACGTCCGCTATCTCCTCTCTTTCCTGCTCTTCCAATGTCTCCTTTTGCTCCCTTAAGTTTATTTAATTAAATATATTAAATTAATTCTAAAAGAATAAAGTTAATTTAAGCACCATCTTTTCAAAATTCTATGAAATTTTTTCATTTTACACTAATTGTAAGCTAAAGATAAAATTTTATAGATGTAATAGGTCTAAAAAACAAAAGTAAGTAACCTTAATTAGAGTCACAGTTCCGTTCACTTCTCTTTTCATGATAATGCAAGCGTCTCCCTTTTCTCCTGCTTTTCCTCTTTTCCCCTTAAAGTTATAAACGTTTTCAATTTCAACTCTCGTATTAAAAAGATATTAGGATGAAATGAGAAGAAAGGAATAAATTACTGGAATTCCCTCATCTCCTTTATCTCCCTTAACAGAAATCCCATCTCTTCCGTTCCTTCCTTGGGCTCCTGTCAAACCTCTTGGTCCTTCAACTCCTTGTACTCCATGAGGCCCTAAACCAAATTACGGGAAGGATTAATATAACAAGAAATTTTATATTAATCCTTCTTATTTACCAGTATTCAATACAACTGTATGACTTAAATTAATGTCTACTTAATATATGTATAAGACGCTCGAATCAAATCTTATAACGACGCAAAAATATAAAATGAATTTTTTAAATAGTAATTTACCAATTGCTCCTCTTTTTCCACCGTTCCCCTTTTCACCTTTCATCCCGTCAAAGAGAGACAAAAGAGGTTTTTTCAAGAATGGATCTTTAGAGGCAATCTAAAATAATATATTATAAAAATAGAAAAAAACCGAAAAGTTAATAGAAGAAAGAACTTTAAGTTGATTCTTTAATTTTTATAAATGATATTTCATTAAATTAACCGTTGTAATCAAATTTTACTTTGCAATATATTTACATACTTATATTACTTACTTCAATAGCTTTTGGAAATGAAACCATAAAGTCATGAAGAGTGCAGAAACATTTCTTTTGCTCAAATCCATATTCAATTTCCTATTCAAGTAAAATGACCAGATTATACTTATGTGACTTGTGTAAGCTTAAACTTTATCAAAGCTCCTGAATCTCTCTTTTCTTTCTTAAAGCATGTAATAAGCTCATTTAAGTAATATAAGCAATTAACTCTAAAAATAATAAAAGTCGATAAAATGAGTCGAAAACTTACATTCAATTGATCTAATTTTCCATTATTTGTACGAGCCTCAGTCCCAATTATCGAAACGGTTAATATAGTCAAAATTATTAGAGATTTAGCACATTCACTAAACAATTTTATTTTCATTTTGAAACTATTTTTCTTAATATATTTTATAGACAAAAATATATAACAAGATAATGATTTTAAAAATTTCAATTTAATTATTCAAAATGCGAATACAAAGAAGTGAAAGAACGGAGTGAAAAGGTCAGAAGAATTCTTTTGGTTTACAATGAAGAAATGAGGCTAAGTCGTCTACTGTGAAGTGTGAGAAAGTGTAAAGTCGGAGCCTTTGGATTTATCGACGAGTCAAAGTTGGTTGTATGTAAATTGAGGCGGCTCCTTCACTTATGTCTCTCTTCACAATATGAACTATAAACATTTTGAGCCCAAGTTGACCGTCAACCAAATTACTCCCTCGCATTTATAAACAAAGATTTGCTTCAACGAGTTTATTCTTATCATTACTTTTCTCACACGTTCAAAAGCCTTATGTAAATAAGTTGTTCATTGTACCTACTTTATAAACAAGAGTTCATTTTCATCTCAAACCAAGTTTTACTGCTTAACTCAATTGTGCATAAAAGCATACTACATTCATCATACAGAGATATATGTATTACTAAATATAAGAGTAGTATTCAATGAGTCAATAAAATATCTGAGTTGATCTCACACTTGTCGCGTTAGCTTTATACACATACACGCATGAGAAGAAAAAATCATAGAAGGTTGGGTTTGTCAATACATGCAAGCTAAGCATAAAATTGTACAGATTTGAATGAGGAAATGATAAAAATCATCGAAACGAATCTTATATCTCTCCTCTTGAGCTGACTGAGATCATAAAAATGACTTGTACAATAAGAGAGCAAGCGAGATTTACGAGAGAACAAAAGCGGAAGAGACTTGTTTATATATTTTCTTTATTTACTACCAGCTTTCATCACTCGGTCGTATCTTTCAATTTAAATCATTTTCTCTTTCATGTTTGGTGTTGAACTTTATATTTAGGCATTTGATAGAATGATATTTTAGAATATTGAATGTTTTGCCAAATTTTATTAAGTCTTTTTGTGCTACATTTTTGGAAGTTAGAAACAAAAATGGTCCTCATTAAATATAAAATTCTGTAATCTCTGTAAAATAGAAAAATGCAAAAATTTATCAATTAAAATAACAATAAATTGACAATTATTTTCTTTATTAAAGAAATTTATCTTAATAAAAGGGTAAAATATGAGTACATTGAGGACATAGATAAGCACTTTCCTTTATTCACAGACACATTAATAATTTTTTATTGTTTTTTCTACTATTTCAGTATTTGAGTATTGTTATTTATTATTACATAAATTAACAAATTATTTCAATGAGTAATATGTCTAGCAGTTCTTTTATCAAAATGACTCACTCTTATTTAATTTTTGTATATAAAAACGATTATTTTGACAATTCGCACATTTACAACTCAGAATCTCAGATTACCTTTTTTTCAACAAAATTTTAACCATAATTACAGCTTATTAAAAATGAGAATAGTAATTTTTATGCTAATATAATGTTGTACTTTCACTTTAAGCTTGAGTCATTCTCAAATAACCAATGAACAGCAATTCAATGAAATAATTTTAAGATTTTCCTTATAAACTTGATTATTTTAATTTACTTTTAAAATTATAATTTAAATAATATTTTATACATACAATTTTTATTACAAAAGAAAAAATTCAACAAGATCTATACATTAACAAAAGATGAATCTCGTAGAGACTTATTTTTTGAAAATGTAAAAAGCATTGAAAATTTTAACGAAGATCATATATATAAACAAGGTAGTAACTACAAGATAAGGTATATAGTACTAAAGCCGTTTATCACTTTCAAGACCACTTGGGTCGCCCTCGATAATAATTTGTGGTTTGAGTTGGCGAGATCAATTTAAGTGTCATTTCATCCACTATTATTCTCCGAGTCAATGGTCAATCGTTCAATCATTGAATTTATTACGGTGGGTTTATTTGGCGGGTTTCCGTTTACTACCTTGTATACTTAGAAATTTCGCTTTTTATTCGGGTTCGACGGTTATAATAATCTTTTAAATATTTTCATTGTGTCGTCAGACCTTCTCAACGATCGCTAGGCGTTTGACTACATGAAAAAGACAGGAGGAATTTCGATTGAGAGTTGCTATAAATACACAGGCAAAGAAGGGAAATGCAATTATAAGTCAAGTTGAAAAGCCGTTTCGATCAATCAAGTTGTGAGAATCAAACATGGGGATGAAAAACAATGGACAGAAGCTGTTGGGACGATTGTGCCTGTAATTTCTCTTTCAACTTTTTATTATGAATAATTACTCATTTCTTAAAAGTTCCTATCATCTGTTTTAAATATCTAATGTAAAATAATATACATGCTAGATAGCAATTGCAATGGATGTTAGCGGTGATTTTCAGGAATATAAATCTGGAGCTTACAACAATCCAAAATGTTCACCATCTAAAATTGGCCACGCCATGCTTGCTGTTGGGTAAATTAAAAATTCATAGATATATTCTTCCATTTTCATCTGTATTTTTGCTAGATATGGAAAAGACACAAAAGGAGGTGATTATAAAAAAAATTATTGGGGAACAACGTGGGGAGACAAAGGATACGCTAAGAAGGCAGGAATAAAAATAATCATTGTGGAATCGCTACCTGTGCATCTTACTTTACATAAATAAAACCCATCGTTTTGATAAAATTTTTAAACAATTTCCATCATGAATTTAAGTGTATTTACTTAAATGTTTTTCTTTAAATGTATAGAATATTGTATTTACAGCATGAACTCTTAAGTATTGGAATTATAATGGTACTCAATTAAATAATATAGTTAACACTATACTAACAATAAATTATAGAGTTACAAACAAAATTTTTCAGCTACTTACTAAATACTTGTAAATACTTGTTTATATCGAACAAATCAAACCTTTTTTTTACAAAAGTTTTTTTTGAATCTCTAGCAGGCAAATATTCAGTTTAACACTTTTAAATGGAGTCAAAATGGGAGGCAAAAAGACTATTTTGGATAAAAGTGCTAATGAGACAAGTCCCAATTTGAGTATTAAGAACGATAAACGAAATTCAAAAATCTCAATTGAATTCCTAAAGAATAAACGCATTATTCTTTTTAAATAAAACTTTAATTATTCATTGTTAGTTTGATTCAATCTACTTATGTCTAATATTTTTGAAAGATAAAAATGCTGTTTATGAAGTAAAATGTTCATTTTAATAGTTAGAAGAAAACGGTCAAATCGCTTAATGATGTCAGCCATTTCAGCGACCAGTGGCACAAATGCAGAGAAGAAGAAAAAACTTCAACGTCCCGCAGTCACAGAGCAAATGAAACAAGATCCTTCTGATCCCAAAGAACCAACCGCGACGGAAGAAAATCCAGCGACAAATAAAAAAGTTGAGATTCCGAATGAAACTCAAGTCTACGCAAAGCAATCAGACTCTCAGCCATTAATTGAACCTACAGTAATTTAAACTATATTAATCATTTGTGAAATCAAATTTTAACTTTAAACTTAATTAAGCGGATCTCTTCATTATTTGAATTCGTTATTTAAAAAAAATTCTTCTAAATTGTTCTTTTATAGGTTGACAATAGTTTCATCTCAACTCATACACTTTACGATTGCCTATTTGTCCTCATTTTAACAATCATACTTGGAATTCCATTCTCCATGTTTTCAATTTACATTGCACTTGAAACTTAAATGCTTCAATTTAGTAAAATATATAATATTTAAATAAATAGTTTAAAGTATTTTAAATGTACAGTTAAATAAGTTAAATACAGCTAAACACAACTTTACCTTTGTTATCAAGCACAATATAAAGTGAAAATAAATTTATGAAAGAAGTAAAGGTCTGATATTTGTCATCTATAAATTATTGAGTATTTTATAAATGACAAGGTCTACTCTCAATTATCTTATACGCAAATAAATATTAAAGTATACTAAATTAAAATTGTTTATGCATAATATTATGTACTGACTCACAAATGCTGAATGATGAAAGATAAATATTTGATTACATTTTACGATATAGTTTAATTGAATTGTTCTTTGTATTTTTTATGTATAAACTATAAGGTTCTTTTATTCAAATGAATTAAGTACATTTAACATTAGAATTATAGATTTAAATTCTGTTATGTATTAAATATTGTTTATATCAATTTTATTAGAACTCTTAATTGTATTTTTATATCTCGACTACAAGACAAGAGATTCATTAATTTGAGAAAGTGATATAAGTGAAGAAACGTTAACAGGACTAAAATGAGGATTGTTCATTCGCTCATTTTCATTGCAATTGTTTCATTACAAATTCCCTTGTCTTCCTCACGTTCACGTTCAATCCAAGGGGATGATGAGCGTATTGGAACTTCTCGTTGCAAATGCGGAAATCGAAATAAACCAGTGGAAGTAAGAACAATATATACAAAAAATGATTTTGAATTAATAGATCTATTTAAATAAACTTCAGGATTAATTATAAAAAATTAAAAGCGATAATAAAATTATTTTAAAGGCTTGGCTTGTTTGGAGGATTCGATGAAATTTTTAAAGGAAGTAAAAAATATTGTAATTTTTATTAGAGTCGAATTGTTGGTGGTGTGGACGCAGGACGACATGAGATTCCTTGGAGGTGTTACATTAGAAGACTCGATGGAGTCTTTTGTGGATGCTCAATTCTGAATCGAAAATGGTTAAAATTATATTTGATTATTGCATTTAATCAACGTTACACTACCTAATTTCAATTTTTAAGTAATAAATAAGTAATAAATAATTTGAGAATTTATTACTATTTTAAATAGGATTTTGACAGCTGCTCATTGCATAACACTATTGTTTAATATCTTTCCGCTTTATTTAACAATTCGGGTTTATGCTGGTGTCCACAACATTTCGAGTGACGATGAAAGAAATTTTCAAAAGACTCATGTTGGCCGTCTGTACGTTCACGAAGAATTTAACATTCTTACAATGGCCAATGACATTGCTCTAATTAAAGTCACAAAACCTCTTCGAATTAATAAATATGTAAATCATCACTTTTATATTAACATTACGATAATACGCCTATTGTTCATTTATCTTAATTTTATTTCATGTGTCATTTCATATGTTTTTCATTGGAAATTTTTATTGAGCCCTAAATGCACTTATGTTTTTGTGTCTTAAGGTTTCCCCTGTGTGTCTTCCATATGAATATGATTACACCGTTCCAAATCGCGAAGTTCTCATTTCAGGCTGGGGCAAAACAGAAGAACAGGGCAGACCATCACAGATTCTTCAAGTATCCACAATCAAAGTAATTACGAACCAAAAATGCCAGGAATTATACAGAGACAAAGTAAACGACAACAATGTTTGCACGTATGAACCAGGAAAAGACACATGTCAGGTACATTTTTTCCATACAATCTTGAATATTAATTATCTAGTTTACATTTTACAGGGAGATTCAGGTGGTTCAATAGATTGGGCTCAAAGTCCTTCAGAATGTTACACAGCCATTGGGATTGTGAGCTGGGGCGATGGATGTGCAAGAGAAGACAAACCAGGAGTTTATACCAAAATAGGAAATTACCTCGATTGGATCAAAAGAATAACAAAAGGTTGACAAAAATAAAAGATCAATTGAAGCTTTAATTGTGATGCAACTTTGGCTTTGCTTAACTCTACAATTTATCTCTCACACATTCCATCTTCATTCTTCATGCGTGTTAAAGAGCTCTATTCTATGTGTTTTTATTGAGAGTAACATTAAAGAGATGAGAATATTATTTTAATTGTAAACTCAACTATTAATGTACTTTTCTGATTTTTAAGGTGAGAGATTCCCAAGAATGTGAATGTTATGCAGTATTTGAAAGAAAAAGAAGAGAAAATGATAAGTAAAATTCAAATACCATAACAAATATATGCGTTTTTTGTAATTAACTTTTATTAGTGGTAAAATATCACTTAATGTTAGGTATGCTTATTTTAGTCTACAACTACCTAATATTAAGCATCTCACAATTATTCTATTAAGCTTATAAAAATAAAAAATATAGTTTTTATGAAATTCAAAATTTATCACATTTTTTAATTTAAAATAAGTTATCATTATTTGCCAAATCCATAGCCCGATGTTGATCCTCCAATTCCTCCACCTAATCCGCCAACATTTCCTCTTGAATATCCACTTGTGCTTCCGCCAATTCCTCCTCCAAGTCCTTGTGTACTTCCTCCTAAACCGCCACCTAAGCCACCAGCTGCACTATAACCACCTCCAGTACTACCACCAATACCACCACCTAATCCTCCAACATTTCCTCCTCCATAACCGCCAGTACTTCCACCGAATCCTCCAGTGTAGCCACCACCAGTACTTCCACCTATTCCTCCACCTAATCCCCCAACATTTCCTCTTCCATATCCTCCGGTACTTCCACCGAATCCTCCTGTATAGCTACCACCAGTGCTACCACCAATTCCCCCACCTAATCCTCCAACGTTTCCTCTTCCATATCCACCAGTACTTCCCCCGAATCCCCCAGTATAACCACCTCCAGTACTACCACCAATACCACCACCTAATCCTCCAACATTTCCTCTTCCATATCCACCAGTACTTCCACCGAATCCCCCAGTATAGCCACCACCAGTGCTACCACCAATACCACCACCTAATCCTCCAACATTGCCTCCTCCATATCCGCCTGTACTTCCACCGAATCCTCCAGTGTAGCCACCACCAGTACTTCCTCCTATTCCTCCACCTAATCCCCCAACGTTTCCTCTTCCGTAACCGCTTGTACTTCCTCTAATTCCACCACCCAATCCACCAGTGTTTCCACCGAAGCTACCAGTTCCGCCGCCTCCACTATAGCCATTGCTTGTACTTCCTCCAATGCCTCCTCCCAAGCCGCCGACGTTCCCTCTGCTTCCTCCATAACCTTGTCCATTTACTTCAAGGACAATTGAGACTGTTGCAGTGAACTGTTGATAAAAATAAAAACTTAATCACAATTATAAATGTTTAGCAAAATATGAAACAATACAGGTACTATTTATTAAAAATGTAGAAAATGTATGTAATCTAATCTTCCTTTTTATTAATTCGTACTTACAATTGATAATAAATAACTACTAATTCGATGCATATTTAAATACTTTGATTTAAATATTTCATACAACTAAAAATCACTTGACTCAAACTTCACTCGGCGACTTTTCAATTGAAACTGAGAAGAGAAGAAACTAAGATAATATGTATTTCTTAAAACGGGCTTTAAAATACAACAATGAGTTTACATCCCATTGATGTTGGACTAATCGCTTTGTTGGATCTTCTTGTGCAATCAATTAATTAGATCACAGGAAGTATATACTTAAGTAGTTTTGCCAAATTAAGAAGTTGCAAAACAAAGAAGAATTAACAAAAATAACATTGTGTTTTTACCATAAAGTAATTTATACAGGGTCGTCAATATCTTCTTTCCGCTTTTCTGAATTTCTGGTACCTTAAAAAGAGGGTGGAATTCAGCAAGGCGGAAAGGAGAAATTAACGACCCTGAATAATAAACCAAAAAATAAACGAATATATCAAATTGATGGAGATTAGAGTGTAATTATAATTGATGTAAAGTACAATTGATATTTCTATATGCTTGTACACTTGTACGAGTATGTTATGTTTATATGAAAATAATTAGATTGTAGTCTTCACTTTGCTCAATTTATTTTTACCTTTAATATTATTTAAATAATTTACAAGTATTCAAAATTATTGCATTGTATTTATATTAGAGCATTCGCGTAAACATAAAGATTCTTGGGATTTTAAATATTAGTTACTTTTAGCATCAATGAAGGTAATTTGATAAACATAATTTATAATCACTTAATTGCATTAATTATTGATTAGTACACACTAATTTTTGAATTGCACAAATTAAGGTGAAATAACATCATTTTCAGACTTCTGTGGATCAAGGCCAAATTGAATCATTTGGACGCAAACGTCAAATAAGTAATCGTAGCACTCTGCCCTGTAATTTTAATTTTAATTTAGTCAATATTAAACAAAAATCAAATTAAAAATTCTTTTGAAGGATTTGATTAATAAATTCTTGAAATATGGTATAAATTACATTGTTTTGGCTTGCTCCCATGTATCTCCCCATACATAAAATCCGTGACGCCGAACCAGTACCTAATGTAATTGAACAAAGAGAACACATAAAAATATGAATAAAGTTGTCTATTTAATTATAAAATTTATATTATTTTAATTCTGATTATAAATATAAAATATTCACAGCTGAAGTTCCAGGATAAAGCTCAATGGCTTCTTTCATTTTCTCCTCTAAATCCTTTTCAAATGGTGTGTTTTCAATGATTGGAACTGTAATAAGTTCATCGTATCGGTTATATCGGCCTTTCTCAGGATTGTAAATTCCCTTTAAAATCATTTTTATTCATTATTATCCAGCGCAATTTTTGTAACTTTATAATACAAATACGGCCAAGTTAAATAACTCTCTAGATGCTAATTATTGGACAATTTAATTGCGTACTTTGATCATTTCCAAATGAGTGCAAGCGAATTCTTTTCCAGGGAAGAGCAGCGTAGCAAGCACGGATGATTTCGAGTGAGAATGGACTACTGCTCCTGCTTTTCTCCCTATATGAATCAAAAGAACAATTAAGTTATGGTTTAACTTTCTTAATTTTTAAGAAATAACAATTTGGTAAAATGATTTTCAATACCAATATAAGCAGCTAGGAACAAAGGAGTACATTGACTCTTTTTCAAATTCTGATTTGTTGGAAGAACCAAATCCCTCCCATTAATGTCTTGAACAAAAAGGTCATGAGGTTTAATTCGCTCTTTTTGAACTCCAGAAGGAGCAATGAAGATTTCATTTCTGTACATCAATTTAAATATATTACATCATTGTCATTAATATTAAAGTAAACATTTTTTTTATATCATACAAATATCAGTAAATCATCACATTATCAAAAGCAAGTCGGTAACTAATTATTTTTTAGATTAAATCCTAAGTTTAGATTATGCAAATTACCCTAATTTAATCGAGACACCACCACCAGTTCCAGTAACCCATCCAAGATCGTAAAATTGCTTACAAAGAGCAGGGATGAGATTCCGCGGATGCTCAGCTGGCCAAATTTTATCCGGAGGACAAATCTCAGGTGGTGAATTCTTCTCTTTCACGCTGTGCACTATGTTCGACACCGTCGTATTTTGATTCACAAGCTTTGATTTCAAAATATGAATTTTAGGATTACTTGACATTTTTTGACAATAGGAATACATGACGGAAAGAGTGAAAAGAGAAGATGATGCTCTTAATCGAACAACAACTTCGTCCCTTTTCATTAGTCATCATTATTTCTTTAAAGAGATAATCTGTCAAATGACTCCATGAAGAATTTTACATAAGAAATACAGTATAGAATATTTATGAGAAATGCTTATTTATAGTTAATGTTTACTAATAATGAATATAGGAGAGTAATATTATACCTACGACAAGATAAAAAACACGAAGTTTAGAAATTACCTTTGACCACTCCATAGATTTTCAAATAAATTTGTATTACAATTCGTTGCTGTTGAAATTGCTGAGAATTCACTTCTAACTTTCTTTACTATGTTGACTAACCACGTTTAATTACCAACTCGTGATTATAATTAGGACAGTAGAGTAATTTCAAATTACTAATTTGACTAGCTTGACTTTTAGTTTTGAGTCTTTTATTGACCAATACTTTAAAGTCTCATCGTCAGTCGATGTAATTTTGAATAAAAACAACTATTCATTATAATATAAGTTAGAATTATGCGATTAATTTACAAACTTTTTACTTTAAGCTTATCTAGTTTTAATTCAGAATTAAAGATTTAATAAAATGAGTATATTACGAAGAGAAAATAACAATTTAAAATGTCAATGAATGAAATGAATCCTTTTGTTTTAAAATAATGAGAGAATTTAAAAATGTTAAGTTTAGTTAACTTTGTAGTTAGGCTTGTTGAATTATTTTTATTGTTTAACTTAATATTCTCAATTTATAATAAATAAATTTAAAATTGACGTAACAGGAATAAATAGTATATTGATAAATTCTTATTTGAAAAATGAATAGAAGAAAAAAGGAACTCCTCTACTATTTATTGGGACAAGAGAGCTGGAAATAACCCACTTGGAGGTTGAAGAGGTCAAAGTGGAAGAGATAAGAAAAGACTACAAGAAAAATAGTTTAAGTGGAAACTCTGGAAAGATTGAAAGATTATCAAGAATTATTCAATACTTTCAATACGTGAAGTTTTCTCCTTCTGAAACTCAAATGTTTTAAAGGGGCATTATGAGGGCGAATATTTCCTTTTCTCTCATTTTACTCATTCTCTTATACTCTACTCGCGCCTATTCTTTTACATAACAAAAATGTTATATTGCATTTTAAAATTGTATATTATTTCGTATTTGGCATTTTATAATTGATTTAAAAACATAAAAATGCTTCTAAATCGGCATGTAGAAATTAGTGAAATAAGAACTTTATTGCATAAAACTTGAAAACAAACGAAAAAATGTTCATAAATAAGAGCCAGACACAGATATATAAGGTATAAGGTACTGTACCTATTCATGAATGAGTAAATATTAATGTGGAATTCTTTTCACCATATAATCTTAAACAAAGACATCTGGTAAATCTTTATATTGGATATTGTGTAGATTAAAATTATAATTGAGCCCGTGTGTGAAAGGTTATATTATTCCGCTGTAATAAATTAAATTATATACATGTAACCAGTAATCGGCCCGTCTCCCGACGGGTTTCTATACTAAAATAATAAAATATCGGTGTCTGTCTATTAGAAGCAGAAATAAAATTTAATAAATCGGCCCTTCTCCCTAC
>VJMY01001039.1:0-21415 GCA_009869795.1 Neelides sp. FZ-2019
TTGTGACTCGTCACGCCGCCGCCGGAGTTGATTGCAGAGTCCAACGTGGCCAACGTGGCTTCTTCCGGGCTGGATAAAATCTTTCGCGGTAGCTTCACTTTGAAAATGTCGCGAAATCCGCCTGAGCCTTTTTGACTCCCTGCAATTTTTATTAAAATTATTTTAATATTAATTAGATTCAAATTATATTTTAACAGTTCTCTGTGAGCCACCTTCCTCTTTCTGATCTCTTAGCCTATTGAGATTCCCAATTCCTAGCTAAATTAATTAATTGTTAAATCTTAATTACTAATTTGTTAGCTCATTAACTAAAGTTAAATACATTAGTACATTAGTTAATAACAATTAAAATGAATTTTACCTGATTGGTGTCTTCTGTTTGAATTGTTCGAGTCGGATTTGTCTGACTTGAGCGATGAATTTGATGCATGTGTGGATTTTCCTTGTTGGACTGATTGTTGCGGGGATAATCCCCCCATTGGATGACTCGGATGAGACACGTTCCCTACATTAACAATTAATAAATTAGTCACAATTTTCTAAGGCTTTTCAATATTTCAACTTTACATTACATTTTATCAATGGCTTTGAAAAAGTGGATCTAATTTAAAAGTTTAACACATAAATTCATAATTTGCTCAATTAAGATTTAACAAAACGGCTTTAAATAAAATTTGCCTTTCAAAGTTCCCATTTTGATTCCCCCGACATGAATTGAATTTCCATTTATTGGGGAGGAGAGATAGGCCGCTGAGCGCGAGAGAGTCAAGTGAATCGGGTCAATGTCTTCGGAAAGCGCCATCACGGCGTCATTCACGTTGTCAATGGGCGTATCGTTGATCTGGGAAAATAATTACAATTACAATAATTACAAAATTACAATAATTACAAATAAATAATTACAACTAAAGAAGATTTATATTAATGTTACATTAATATTAATTAAATTAGTGAGGTTTTGAAACTTACAAAGAGAACGCGATCTCCAATATTCAAGTTGCTTTCTTTCGCTGCCGGTGAGCCAGGAATGATTTTCTTGATATAAACTCCTGGTTCAAAGACAAGGCCGTGATCTCCAACGCGAACATTAGGAAGCTGAAATTAGCATTTTTCATATTAACAATTATGTCATTTATATATTTTGTATCAATTAATCAAATAAAGCAAAATAAACATTAATTAAATCTTTTCGCGTTAATTTAATAAATATACCTTGATGGAATAATGGCCTGACGGGAGATCGGAGTCAATTGCCGAATCCCTCGACTCTGAAAATGAGGAAGAAGCTGAAAGATAGCGAAATCTGGGCGAACGCGTTTCCTTCTCGATTTCCATTCTTTCTCTGAGTTCTCTCAATTGCTTGGACGCGAGGTTCTTCTGTTTCTTGATGTCTTCCGACTCGCTCAGCGCCTCGGCCAAGTCCGACACGGCCCTATCCCGTTCTCGCCGCAAACGATCACACAAAGTTCGCAAACTTTCGCGCTCCTTCACAATTTTGTCTCGTTCGGAAAATGCCCATTCACGGCGATGTTTCGATACTTCGGCTTCTTGAGCTGCCTCTGTTCATTTCAATCAAAAATAGGATTTTGATTTAAATAATTTAATGAAGTTGATTAAGTCATTAAGTCATTAATCAACTTTAAAACATTTTTAGAAATATTTATGATTTTAGTGATTTACAACTTGTAAATTCAATTAAATTGTAAATTACAAGTGAATAAAGAAAGAACTCACCAGTTTAAGCAAAATGGAAAGACATGTAGAAAGAAGCATTAGTTTAATAGAAAAGAAGAATAAAGAAGAGTTTAATAAATATCAGGTTTTACAGATAGTAAAGTTATTTGATATTTTTTATTTGTTAAGTCAAGGTAAGGAAAATTGGTGAAATTTTGGGTAATTTAGCTAGAAAAGCTTGAGGTCTAAAGAAAATTATGAAGGGTTAAACTATAATTTTGTCGTGAAATGTGAAGTTTCTTAATCATAATTATTAAAATTATTAGTTAGGTAGTTTGGTCAAGTTAGTTAGGCCAAGTTAGTTAAAAATGTATTTTTCAATTGACTTACCTTGAACTTTATCGGCCAATTCTTTATTTTGGGCTTCTAGAGCCTTCATTTGCTTTTTAGCCTGGGCGAGGTCATCGGTCAGTTTCTCAAGTTCTCGATGTACCGAGTCGCGTTCCGACATGATGAGTGAGTATTCGGCCAGAGCCGCGTCGCGCTCCTCGGTCAACCGCTTAATGTCTTTGTTCGACTTGATCCTCACAGCCATAGCCTGGTTGATTTCCTTCATGGCCTCTTCGTGCTGCTGCGTGACTTTGCCCAGAGCTTCCTTGTATTCGTTCATTTCCCTCAACGCCGTGTCCCATCGACGGATCGCAGCTGTGCACTGCTGCTTCAACCCGTTTTTCTCCCGGATTGCGCTACCCGTCTCTTGCAAGGCGTCTTCGTACAATTTCTTCACTTGGTTCACTTCCTCCTGCAAAATGACAAAAAATTAAGTTTTCCTTTTAAAATGACAATAATGAATTTCAATGTTATTTACTTACTATTTGGGTTATTTAATATGGCTTGCTTATTATTTGCTTAATCAACATTATTTGCTTAGTGGACTTAAAGCTAGCGTCATTAACTAGGAACATAATTAATTTTTGTTTTTAATTTACCCATTTTTCCTTTAGATTATGTAATTTAATGTTAAGTTTTAGCTAAAATAACAGAATTTAGTTTCTAGTTTGAGTTAAGTTTTTCAATTTAAAAATTACTTTTACTTGAAAGAATGATTGAAGTTTAGCGAAATTCTTATTTTGGCTTTTAATCATAAAGTTTATTTTCTATAGGTAATCAAAATGTTGAAGTTCGATCGAAGACAAATTAAATGAAAATATTTAAAACGTGAAAAATTGATTTCATAATGAATATAAAGTTTTGCAAACGGCGTGAAAGACAAAACTAGCAATTGAAATGTAAATGCTCATAAATAATGACAGATAAATTGATATTAAAATGGAATTACATTTAAGACTTTTAGGAGTAAAATGGATAAATGAGTCGTTTATTAAATAGTTAAGTAGGTAATGTGAATGATAATTACCCTTGTTAACTCCAATTTGTTCACAGTTCCCGAATGAGTTTTCATGAGGTCTGTGTATAGTTTTCCCAAACTCTCGTAATCTTCCTTCATCGCCTCGTACTTTTGGAAGATTTCCTCCGGGTCGCCCATTCTTCGATTTCCTAATAAAAACAAAACACCTCAATGATCTAAATGAAACTATTTAAACATAATATTCATCGTTATATATACATTTCATATATGTTTTTATGATTCAATAGTAACTTTTATCTTAAATTATGTCAATAATATGAAAAATCACAGGAAAATCATACACGAAAATCCTTCATATGAAATTATACGAAAGACGTCAATAATAATAAAAAGGACTATAAAGATCGGTCCAATTTTATTAACACGAAAATCTCATTCTCTTCCATACAAAATCCAAAGAAAAGTTAAGAAAATAAAATGGGGAACGAAGGGCAAATTTTGGGGAATTTCAGCTGGTTTTTGATAAACTCGAATATTTCTAATGGAATTTCATGTACTTTTTGTTATTAAAAATATGGAAATGAAAGGAAAAGGGGAAATTAAGAGTTAAGAGTTAAACAGCCAAGTTAACCCTATTTGAAATAGGCTATTTCATATAAGGATTTGATATTAGAAGAATTTATCTTGATTTCTCCACGAGATTCAAGAGAATGTTCGTGTTAATTGTGATTATATTGATTTTACAATTAAGGTCGTTGGAGATCACTCACCTGAATCCATCGTGAATTTCGGTTTCGTTCAATCAATTCCCAATTTCTTTGTAGGAGGAAACGAACCTTTAAATTAGGCTATTAAATATTTAATTATCAAATGTCAAGTTTTCATTTCCTTTCAATTTCTCAATGTCATTCGATTTGACCATAAAATGGAAAAAATTTCAAAAGAAAAAAGGAATTGTCCTTCATTAGACTCATTTTCTTTCATTGGCAAATTGGCTATTTTAATTATTAATTAATTATTGTTGAGGATCTTGAGCTTTTGTAAACTGAGCTGCAGGGTTACACAGTTACACATTTTTAGGCGAATTATGGAAGACGAAGTAAAATTGACATTTTTCATACAAGTTTTTGGCGAATTCTCATCATTGGCACTTGACTCTCACTGTGAGTTGGGTTAACTTTAAAAGAAACCTTAATTTGGATTAGCAAGAATGAACGAACTTCAAGTAACTTGACATTCACTTGACACTCAAGGAATATTTTGAACTCAAACGGTGATTTTTTAATTGAGGAATAATGGGATTTGACCGCAGGATTCTTCCATGTCCCTTCACTCAGCCCTTCATAAGCTGAGAGGGAGAGTAAACGGGGATATACGTCGTTCACTAATTAATTATTAATTAGAATTAAACCTACAATTAATTACTTAAACTAGATATAATCGCAAACGTAAACTAAAGGTATTTAGATTAAAGAAACTTTAAGGTCGGTTGGCTCATCTTGCCAGAGATGGCTCTTCATGTGATTCATCAACTCTGTCGCTTCTATCTCGCACAGTACTCAAGTCGACGTTTCAACAATGCATGGCATAGGATAGCATTAAACCAAAACCAAACTTTTCATTTCTTAACAATTTATTAAGTAGTTTGCATTTACAAGCCTTTAAAGCTTAACTAATTAAAGTTTAAATAACATTAATATTTAAATAAACATTTAGTAAAATGTACAGGCTTTGAATGCATAAGGCCGGTCCCATTAGATTTGTGAAATGAACACTTATCGCCACCTGGGTGATTTAGCCCTGAATTCAAATTTCCGTAATGTTTTAGAGATAGGAAATTCAGTTTTCCTCTATGTACTTAAAATTGGCACAAGAATCCAAATTCAGTGTCAATTAAATAAAGTCTATTTAGTAGCCCAATTTAGATATTTAAATTGCGTTCTTCGGTGTACGCATTTTAAGTGCATAAAGGAATTTCCTATATCTAATTACAAAAATTTGACTTCAGGGCTAAATCAGCCAGGTGGGGATAGTGTTCATTTTACAAATCTAATGGGACTGACCATAATACAGTAAAACTTTCGATGAAGCTAAAGGCTAATTACCTAAAATACATTTTCGAGTCGAGTAGCCAAAGAAAAAATCACTAAACTCCATGTAATTTATTAATTTAAAATGAAAATATTAAAGATTTTAACTTAGTCTAAAGATTTTTTTGGCCTTTCTTTCTCAATTTGATCTAATGAAATTTTAATTTGACCAAGTCGAATTAAATAACTTAAAATGCCCAAGCCGAAGGCTAAGAACAAGTCGAAGGCGAAGTCAGAAGGAGAAACGTCGGATCGTCGTGGAGTGGAAGACGGGTGGCAAGTCGTGTCTGACTCAGAGAAGAAGCCGAAAGCGAAGAAGAAAAAGAAAGTGGAAAAGAAACCGCCGATTATGAAGGAGAAGAAGTCGAAGAGCAAATTGAAAGAGAAAAGGAAGACTTCGGTGGTCCTCAAGAAGAAAAAGTCAAAGGTCGCGGAGGAGGAGGAAGAAGAGGAAACTGAGGAGACAGTGAAGGAGGAAGAAGAACCAGAGGAAATCACACAAGCAAGAGCGGAGGGACGATTGGGTAAATACGTCGCGGATGTGATCGTCGAAGGATTGTTTGAGCGGACTTGGGCCATTTGCTCTGAACGATTTTACAATCGAGAAGCTCCGTACTTGATTGCAAGGGAACTTCGCAATGCTTTTCATAGAATGATTCAGGTATAATTCGATATAATATAAGCCGCTCTCTTTGATTTAATTATTTTAGGTATTAATTTATTTTAAAAGAATTTTGATTATAGCATAGTAAAGTAGTTAAGTGTAGTAAGTATAGTACAGTATAGTATAGTAGTTAACTTTTAGTTAACTTATAGTAGTTAAGTTAATTAAAGATGAGAATATAATGTGTGATGTGATTGATTGAGTGGTTGAGATTAGATGAATTTTATGGACGAATTGTACGAGAGGGGCACAGGGGGAGGAAAACGTCTGTTCAACGAAGACGACCCGCCACTTCCTTTGTCTTTAGACACTTGGTCACGCGGAGCTCTGGAGCTTTTCCCTAGATCAAAGTAATTCAATTTGCAATTAATTAACTAATATAAAAATAACTATTAGCTAATATTAGCTAATATAAGTGATCAATATAAGTAATATAAGTGGCCTAACTATAATGTAATAGTAATGGATCCTATAAAATGTGTAACTCTCTTGATGTTTAATCTATTCGATATTATATTTAAATGCTGTCAATTAAATTTTATTTATTAAGACGTGAATCTGTGATGGATCCATTTCTCCGTACGGATCTTTACACGCCAATTTCTAATCGTCGGCGAATCTCCAAAAATGACGAGGAAAGCCGGCCATTTCCTTCCACCCCTGTGGATTCTTCCAAGAAAGACGAGGAGAAATTTTTCCCGCCGATCGTTCCAAGTAATTCCTTCGCCTCGTTTTCTGGTGAAGGTGAAGGCAATCAATTTGACAAATTTTTCATGCCGCAACCTTTCGGATTTGATTAAACGGAGCAAAGGGAACTTCGTAAAGATAATGAACAAGAAATTAAACTCGATACTCTCATGCTAATTTGCTCTTCAATTTCTGTGATATATGGAAATATTCTGCTAAATGTAATTTCATTCCCTTATTTAAAAAAGTATTATTATTGTGATTTATTAAATCTAAATAAAAATATTAGAATAACACAATTATAAAATTATAAATATATAAATTATAGTTTAAAATTTAGCTCACAAAGAAAGCAACGTTTTATTCGGATGGAACAGAAGGATTTAAAAATTTTCAATTAACTATTTCAACTTATCTTTAAATTGTATTCTTACAAAATTGATTCTAAATTGTACTTTAAGCTAGATTTAATAATTATATTTTACCTGTTATTTAATTGTCATTAACTTAAACTGGTTTTACAACTTTTAAAAAAATAATTATTTATAATTACATTGAGTTTAATAGGTTTATGAGTATGAGTCGGGTTGAACGGTCGTTTCCTCCACTTGCTTGGCTCCATACTTGATTTGATATTTGATGATCAAAGGAATTTCTTGTGCAGGATACGTGTACTCATGTTCTCCTTTGCTCGACACAGAAGTGACGTACTCGTAGATGCTCGTCGTAGTCGTCGGCCCCTCCGTCGGTTGCGGCGGTTTGGTCGTGTAGTTTTTGTATTTCTTCTCGATGGCCTCGATTGGTTTCACATTCCCCTTGTTCTTCTGGTAAGTGTAGTAAATCCTCGTCGTGGATTCAGTCGGTGGCGGCGCGGAACTCCCGGAAACTTCACTTATCATCGGTTTCTTGTATTTCTTGTACATTTCCTGTGGGGTCACTGGGCTTTTTGTCGTGCTCATTGATTGTTTGTAATAATTTGAATTTCCCGGGGGTTCAGTGCTTTCGCTCATTGGCTTCGCCGGCCCTGACTGGTAAATGTCATATTGGATGATAAATGGTAAATCATATCCCGGGTAGTTCACTTCAAGCTGATGCATGTTCACTAACCCGCCCTTGTCATCTTTACTCGGTTCTGGCGGTTCAACGATGAAATTCGGCGGTTGGGAATTTTCTTTATTGTTTTTGTAATAATTCATTGGAACATCGGTTTGGGCAACTTCTTTTTTCCCACGATTATTTACTGGTTTGTAATTGTAAAAGTAAGTTTGGGAAGGAGGTTTTGAGTTTGACGAGGGTCTTAATTGCTTTGGTTGTTCCGGGTTTAATTGGCTTGGTTTTCGCGGGTTTAATTGTGTTGGGCCTTGGGGCATTGGGCGAAATTGGGCAGGGGGCGGATTTCCGAATGATTCACGGTAAGAGGAAACGGGTATCATTTGCATTAACATGGGTTTTGATGGTTTCTTGTCTTCGCCAGTGTCTTCGTTCAACATGAGAATGAAGTGATCATCTTCGTCTCCTTTGGGCATTGGCGTGGTTTTGTCTTGATCATGGTCGCATGGAGTTTCATCGGGTTTTTCCTCTGGTTTCTCATCTGTGTGGCAGGGTTTTTCCTCTGGTTTCTCATCTGTGTCGCAGGGCTTTTTCGCTGGTTTCTCGTCTTTATCGCAGGGCTTTTTGGCGGGTTTGTCATCGTCTTTGTCACAAGGCTTTATGGGGGGCTTGTCGTCATCTTTGTCACATGGGGATTTCGAAGGTTTTGCGTCTTTGTCGGGTTTTGAAGCATCGGTGGGTTTGCTGTCGCCGCCGGTTGGTCCAGTTATTGGCGGCATTGGTTTGGGCGGGCCACCACCTGGGCCACCTGGACCACCTGGGCCACCTCCGTATCCACCGCCACCATAACCACCATAGCCGCCACCACCACCACTATAACCACCACCGCCGCCACCATAACCACCTCCGCCGTAACCACCACCCCCACCATAACCACCTCCGCCGTAACCACCGCCCCCACCATAACCACCTCCGCCGTAACCACCGCCCCCACCATAACCACCGGGTCCTCCACCAGGTCCACCGGGTCCTCCTGGTCCGTCGGGTCCTCCTGGCGAATTCCATGGATTAAAAGAAGGGCCGGGGAATTGTCCGGGCCCGTAAGGTCCGCCAAAGACTCCATCGAAAGGAGGAAACCCGGGACCGCCCGGCACGAAAGGGAACAAACCTGGGTTGAAGAACCCGCCAGGCGAGAAAATCCCAAACGGCAAACCCCAAAAGGGGAATTTGTACGGTGGGAAAAACCAACGATCCTCCGTCGGTGTTTCTTTCTTCAACGCTCCGAAATTCCTCTTCCCATTTTTGCCCAAAAGAATTTGCTTGTATACGCTTTGGACTTTCTTTGACAAATTCGGACACGTGCAAAATGACGCGTAGAGAAAAATAATCTAAAAACACCAAATGCATTTAGTTAAAGGCAATTCTTACATTCATAATTCAAAAATTCTTACCGTTATTAAAGTCAACTTCATTGTCAACTTATTCTACCACATGTCTTTAATAGTCTTAATTAAGAATTAAGAATTAGTATAATTTACACTTGATAAACTTGATGTTTTTAACTGTTGGCTTAACTCAATTTTAAGGATATTTTTCTAAAATTAATCAAATTCGAGGATCATTTCCAACTCCTCACGTAGAACTAAAAGTAAAGGAAGATCCACGCTGAGAAGTTAAAGGCACAAATTGGGGTCATCCAGGTATTTTGGTATTGAAGTCCCTTAGGCCTTTAAGGGATTTCGTGTGAAACTAGAAATCATCACTATACTTTCCATATGAACATCCAACAGCATGCATTTACTGACATGAGATCATATAACTACACTACACATGCATAGTGGCTATATATAAACTGAACTGAAAGCTTTACTTGAACATGAAGTTGTATATCTAGATAGCTACTACATAGATAATTTAACATGTGAGCATTATTGAGTTGTAAATATTTAGAAATAGAAAGTAAAAAGTGAAAATGAAGGAAAGTAGGGCAAAGTAAGTTAGAAGATAAATAAAGACATTTTATTAATTTGCCATTTCTCCTATTGACAATCTTTCTTCTAACATTTTTCATTACATTCGTGGCATTTTCACTTTTGCTTACATTTGAGACAATTATTATTGAGTTAAAGTAAATGGCATTTACTTATTATTAGACGCAAAGTCAATTAATTGAGTCTCAATTCAATGCGCACAATGCAATTACTGGATTTTAAAACTTATGAAGCTACAAGTGGTTTTATGACAAATACAAATAATTTTGAGTTTGAGTTTCTTAAGTCCATATATTGGATTTGGCCGTAGCAGAAGCGTCGGGGCGCTTTAGTGTGTTGCGGGCATCGAGGAGATGATTGGCGCCTGCTGAGAAGCCGCTGGGCGCATAATGTTGATTACATACGGACTCCCGTCTGAGTTCCCGCCGCTGATGAAAATGCTCGGCGACTGTTGAGGGGTCACCGTCGGAATCTGAATGGCCCGCATGTTGGCCGAAATGCCTAAAACAAAAAAAACATGGAAATGAACATCTTGACTTAATTACAAATGTATTTGACTAATTCTATTTCTATTTAACTAATTGTATTCGACTAATATTCTAACTGATTATTTTACATGATTTAACCTTGTTGGTAAGTTTGTGACGGATTCATGGGCTGCATTCCTTGGAAGGCGACAAATTGTCCTTGGTTTTGTCCCATCTGCATCAATGGGGTGATCTGCATTGGCTGCTGTGGCTGACAGAAGCCCTGCTGCTCTGAATTTACAATATTAGAATCATTCGCATTTTTAAATACAAAACAAGCTAAAAGTTAGTTGATAAATGATATGAAATTGACACGAAAAAGTCAAATTTGAGATAAATTGAGAATTTGAGCTTTTGCTCAATGGATTTTGACTTACGAGGATTGTAATCGGGCGAAAGGGCTTGAGCGCCGAGGGAGAGCGGCCAATACATACAGTCGCGAACTGATTGTCCCAACGGGGCGGGTCCTTGTCCATTCCAAGTCATCCTGTTCTGTAGGATCCAAGAGGGTTTCAATTTCTAAACTCAATTGGGAAAATAAGAAAATGAGTAAAAATGGAAAAAAGAAAAAGCAATGAATTCGACTCAACACGCTCGGCTCTCAAATTTATTTACATCTTCTCATTTTCATGGTAACGGGATTCTTTGAATGGATTTCAACATGATCTTGGTCAAAATGCATGAAAAGTTGAAAGCACCTATTTAACAACAAGTGAAAATCTTTATCGTAAGGCTAGCAAGTATAAGTATACTAAAGGATTCCAGGATTCTTATTGAAAATAATTCTAATTCTGTATTGTATTAAGATTAGTCTAATTCTCAAATCGGAGTTTTTAGATATGAATTAAAAGACTATTCATATTATATATCATAATCATAATTTATATATCTATTATATTATTTATTACACTCAACTATAAAGCATTATAAATTATAATTATAGCTAACATTAACCATATCTCTAAATGTCGATATACCACTTCAAAACTCTAAATGTGATTAAAAATTAAGGGGAATAATTTTGGCGCTCACCAGACGCGATGAAATAAGGAACGTTGTTTTCTAACCATGCTTTAGTAAGAAATGCACTGTGTGAAGTTTCAGAGTCTTGTTGAAAGGTCTAATATTAGCGTTCAAAGGTTTGACAATTTTTCTAACACATCACTTATTGTAATTTTCCTTCTTCACTTTCACCCCACTCTCAACAAAATGCAACGGGGGGGGGGGGGGNGGGGGGGGGGGGCTTTCCCTTTCATGCTGATCACAGCCCAAACCATCGCATAAGCTGGAAACGCCTTTTTAGGCCTCATCCTTGCAGTGAATGGAATTAATTTTAAACTCAATCCATAATTCTGTTGTTTTGGGAATTGAATTTTTCTTCAATTGTGAAAATCTTCTCGTCTGAGAAAAGAATACTTTTAACATCCTTTGTTTTTAAAAAGTTGTAATAATATTTTACACCTTTCAACTCATGAGTTGATTTTTCTTAGAAATAAAATGAGTTTTTGACATTTTGTAAGCACGAAATCTAATGTCTCCAAGAACCGTTCGCACAAGAGAAGTTTTGCTGACTTTAATCAGTTTTGTAAGCTTTTTAATTGGCCAGGTGAGATTTCTCTTCAATCTTTGTTTGATGGATTTGACGAATTCTGGTGTCCGTACAGTTCTTGGTCGGTCGGATCGAGGACGATCATTGATGGAGCCAATTTCTTGGAAACGCTTGAGTGTTACGAATAAAAGTTTTATTGCAGTGGAATTTTTTCTAATCTCATTTGGGCGGTCTCCACGAAGATGAAGACGGATGATTGCTGATCTCAAATACTTTTTCTCGTCCATTATTTAATTATAATGTTATTTAACTTTAAATTTGAATTAAATTAATATATTCTATATAATCAATAATAAAATTTAACAATAAATTTGTTAATTACCTGTTTAATCTCCCCTAAATGAACCGTTGTTAAATCAATCTATTTTTTCAAATTATGCAACACTTTACTTTTTGTTTATTTACTAATTAGTGATAAATAACTTAATGAATGTTTGGGTGGTATTTTTATTGGAGGTGTTGGATGATAGAATACAGTAATGAAAAATATAAAATGAGAAACATAAATTTTAATATGGCCTTTTCAAATCTTGTTTCATTAACAAATTCACAATAATCTAAAAAATAGATTGAAAAATGAGAAGACTTTTAAATTATTACTGAAAAATTTATTAAACAATGTAAAAATGCATTTGTCCGGAGAAAGTCCGAACTTGTAACATGAAAATTAAAAAAGTAGAACATTCTCATTACAGTTGTTGGAAGAAACAATATTGTAATGAAAAATATACTAGCAGAAGAATAAATCAAATTTAAATATGGTCTTTTCATCTCTTGTTTCATTAATATATTCACGCGAATCTAAAAAAATATATTGAAAATAAAAATTAATAATCCATAAATATTTAATAATTAAATACGTTAAATTTTAATCAGGGTGATTTATACAAGATTTTTAATTCAAAGGAAACTTTAAAAATAAATTACTGAAAAAATGTATTAAAAGCAACTTAATATCATTTTCTTGAATAAACATGTGAATAGAAGAGCCAAGCATCGACAAAAAATTCAAATTTAACAAAAATTAATTGAATGTTCGAAACAACTTTCAAATCTCGACAAAAATATAATTCAATTAGATATTAATTAATATTAGAACATTTATTGAATTATTTTATTCACAAATATAATTAAACCTTGATTACAATTTTAAATCGATAGCATCTAACATGGACAATTCGTGCTTAGATAATCTATAGAACTTTAAATTTTACGCTTTCGAAACTATGGACAATATTGAAGTAGTAATAGTATTAATAATAATATTAAGTTGATATTGGGCCTTTTAATGCCCATGTGCTTATCTCTCTTGGTGCGTGATTAAAGTGATCTAAGTGATTAAAATCAATTATATTATATATATTTAATATACATACATTTAAACAATTAATGAACTGTATTCGCCGTTCTCTACTAATTATTATATAAATTTAGGTATTTGAGCTTGGGATTTTCTGTGTATATGAAATACACAGAAACTACACCAAATCATATTATATATTATGATTAGTCTAACTTATCAAAACGTTCACAGGTGCTTAAAATATTTATCTCTTCATTATCTAAAAGAAATATACACCTGTTCTTTGAGTCAAATGATAATTGGTCAATTCTTACAAATTACATTAAGTTTAATTTAGCCATTCGGTCGTCGACGTATCAAAATTTTACTGAATTACTTTTTATATTCTTTTAATTAAAATTTAAAAAATGGAAGAAAAGCCAGCGGAAGTTGAAATTCACAATTTACACAATTCTCCAAACGATTTGCCATCTAAAATGGAAAATTACAATATTGCTAAAAATGACACTTCGTCCTTTCTCACTCAACCAACGGAAATCCCATTGAATCCAAAAGAAATTTTTGCACAAATTGGACTTTTTCTCACAGTAAGTTCACACTTGTTCAACCAATATTTATATTATAAATCTCTTTATTTAATGAAAATATTTAAACATTAATATAATAAATTATTTAAATATTAAATGATTTAAGTTATTTAAGTGGTGGTTGCAAAATGTTTGAGGTTTTAAAATTTTGAATTTTCTAGGCATTTTCCTTTGCCATGATTGCCGATTCGTTGGTGTTTTTAAGAGACAGCCTGAATGAGAAATACTCCATGGAACAATTCAATTCAAACAACGACGGGACCTTTGACATGAGTGAAGAGGAATTCCAAGACTTGGTCAACCTCTGGGGTTACTTATTTGGACTTACGGGGATTATTATAGGAATTGTCCAATTAATATTTTCATCTATTCTCGCAACTTCCTCTTCCAAATTGGTTAAAGTGAGTTTATAACCTAATCTAACCTTTAGCTTTACAATTGTAGCGTAATGGAACTTTATGTAGAGAATTTAACCGCCTTTAACAATACAGTTTTAATATAAAATTATTTCAAATAATGTTGGGATTAACTATATAATGTATTTAACTATAGAAAAATTGAAAAACCTTGTAATCTTCGCTTAATATGCCAATTATCTAAACTGCTGTTAATTATTTAATATGAAAACTATTTATATTCTGAATCACCATTGAATTCTCTATAAATTCACAATTACAGAATATTAAATTGGGATTAGTTAACTGTTAAATTAAGTTCGAATGAACGCGCCTGTGAGAATTTATTCATTTTTAGTTTTTTTGTATTTTCATGATTTTTCTCAATATTTCAGAATTCTGGTGCTGGAAAAGTGAAATATTTTTTGACGTGTTGGGTCGGAAGTCATAGTTTGATTTTCTGTGTTTGCGTCGTCCTCTTAGTCTTGTCCATTCCTTTCCAAGTTTACGTCCCGCGTGTTGGCGTCATGCTGATGGCCATTTGCGGATTCGACGCCTTTTTCATTTTCCTTGGATTCGCCCTCATCCGCGTCACTTTGAAAGAAGCCAAGAGGGACGGAATTCAAATTTACTAATTACATTTAACCCAATTATTTAATTGCCATTTACAACCTTCGCCTTAATAAAACCATGCAGTAACCTTATTTATCAAATAAATTGTTTAAACTTTTAAAACAACTTCAAAAGCTCAACACTGAATATAACAAAACTCATCTTGACTTTAACAGCCAAACACGCACACGCATATACTCAAATATCCTAAAATGCTTAAGATTTATTTTACAATTTAATAAACAATTAAACTAGCAATTCAAAAATTATTTTTTAAAAACCAGTTGAACCTATTGAACCAATTGAACAATAACTAAACACAAACAATTGCAAATTTTCAATTTCAATTTAAGAGACAAATCTCACTTTTAAAGGCATTTTTCGCATATTTCAAATTCATATTTTTAAGCTTTTTTACTTCTTATTCTATTTAAGCTATTTATGTTCTCAAGTCTGCTCAACTTGTTAATATTAAAAGAGAGGTAAAAGGATGGGATTTTTGAAGTCAAGACATGAAGCATCGAGTGTTCTTCGAAATGTTGCGAATCATTAGAAAAACATCATTAAAATGGCAATTGGCCCAGGATGACTCGCCTTCAGAATTTTTAAATGAGTCAATCCATAGTCATTAAATGTCTCATCTCTTTTCCCATTGCGTCTTTCTCTTTCTAGTTAAACGTGAATCTCAAATATACTTAGCTTGAGCATATGTTAAATATAATTAGCTTAAAGCTTTATAAATATAAGCGTATATGCGAATTAGCTCACTCGCACCGTCAAAATATTCCAAGTAGTCGTTAAATTACAAATTCATAAATTCACCAGCATGAATTAAAAACAAAATTAATGAATTTTAAACGCTTTCACCTCACTATTTAAACTCATCGTTCACTTCAGTTTTTAAATCAGTTTAAGTCAAACCAACTGCACAAATACAAAATTCCAAACTGTTCAAGTCTAACTGTATTTTAATTTTTAACTAAAATTTAAACTTTTTGTTAGGCGTTCTAATCAAACCTTAAAGATTTGCAAAATGAATTTCCTTTTTCCGACTTTCATTTCACTGGTTTGTCTCTCTTGCATTAGTGGAAGTTTCATTCGGTCCACGTCATTTTCTTCGGTTTCTTCAGAAGAAACCACTGAAGGGCCAAAACGAATTTCCCATGGACGAAACTCAACCACAATTTCCCCACTTGATCTCAACAATGGAACGACAATTAGG
Source organism: Neelides sp. FZ-2019 (assembly GCA_009869795.1). Classification (NCBI taxonomy): domain Eukaryota; kingdom Metazoa; phylum Arthropoda; class Collembola; order Neelipleona; family Neelidae; genus Neelides; species Neelides sp. FZ-2019. Next base: position 15,781 of record VJMY01001039.1, read on the forward strand.
AACGGAAGTTCAATTGGAAATAATTCCACCAATTGCTCTTGCACATTTCCAGCTCGACTCGCCTATTGCGGAACTGACGGAATCACCTATGATTCCGCTTGCAAATTCCGTTGTGCGTCTCGCATTAATCCAGGTAAATTCACCTATCAACTTTCAATGATTCTCTAATCTAATCAACTTTATTAAATTACCAATTTAATTAAAACTAATAAAATTAACCAATATTAATTTAACTAACTAACTTCCCTTCTTTAGCTTTATAATTAAAATTATAGTTAGATAATTTTAGTTTAAATGCTCACATCAATAAACTAGTTATAAGAAACTATTATAGTTATCTTAAGTTCTTAACTATACTTAAGCTAGGTAGTTCTGTGATATACAGTTTTAGTAATTCTAATAGTTAATATCTGAAATTAATTAAATTTGTAAATAGTGAGAGTTAGTTAATCTAGTCTATTGTTAATTAAACTCATAGTTAATAACCCAAATTATTCTCTTAGCATAACTAATTTAAAATTTCACTCTTATTAATTATTTTATTTAATTTCAATTAATTAAATTCTTCAATTTTAGATTTGAAATTGGCCAAACGCGGGCCCTGTGAAGGGAGCGGATCTTCCTCAATTTCTGACGAATCCAGCGAACCTCCCCACCACGTTTTCTCCTTCTTCACCAACTTGTTCCACAAGAACAACAACAACAACACTGTTGGTGAAAAAAGTCACAATATCAGGAATGAAACCTCGGTGAAAATCTCCGCAACTTCCACGTCTGACGAGACCGTTGAGGTTTCGACGCTCGGGAGCATTCGCTCCTCCACAGCCAAGAATTCCCCCGTTGAACACGACCATTTCTTGATTGAGAAACGCGAAAGTGGAAAGCAGAAGGAAAATTGCATTTGCACCTTCAACTACGCCCCAGTCTGCGGAGTCGATGGACATTTGTATGGAAATGAATGCGAGCTCAATTGCCACAACGTTACGAGAAAATGTAAGCAGAATTTAATTATTACTTATAATTTAATTTTCTTATTTAGTAAATACAGTTAAATTCTATGCTAAAAATATTAAATATTTACCAATTATAGCAATTATACTCAATTTTTTATGGATAGTTTAATTTTAAAGTTTAATTCCTCTTATAACTGAGATTTAATTGTTTGTGACATTTGAATTATTAAATATTAATTTTTCTATTTATTCGGTTGCAGATCCTGAAAGTGACAAAGCTCATCGAGGAAAGTGTTGATTGACTCTTTACAAGTTTTAAATTCTTTAAAATTCACTTATTTTGTTAAATTCTATTTTATTTTGAATAAAACTCGAAAAAATAAGTCTTGATTGTGATTCATTGTTTCATTATTATTATCTTAACACGCATCATAATTATAATTATTCATTTTTAAATAACAGTCACAAATCTATAAGAATTCAAGCAAATTATCTTTATTTAAATACCTTAAAAATAATTTTCAATTTGTCTTTAAGGTTGTAATTGCATGGTTGGAAAAATTGTTTTATTTTCTTTTAATTGTGTTAGTAAGTGTGATTGAGTTAAGTTTTCTTTTTCTTTTTCTTTTTCTTGATGATTGGCGGGACGAGCGGGCCAGCACAAGCTCGATTAAACGGACTTCCAGGCCCAACAACCCATGGACAAAGAAGGGCCGAGCTGTAAAATCCAAAAGGACCCCAACCCGGGAAAACCGGAGGTAGCAAAGTTCCCTCGCCGAACCCGCGTTTCTCCCCGCTCATACAAAGTCCAACGATCTAATTGGAAGAAAATGAAAGTACCAAATTTTTATTTTATTTTAATATCATCGAACAAAAAATACTTTGTTTAGTAGAACAGTAGAATGTAGCCTCCTCCCAACTGGTGTTAATAAATTATTCTGCATTTTATCTAATAAGGTAATTTCTTCAACAAATTTTCAACAATGTGCTTTATCAACTTTATTAACAATAATTTATTTACAAATACAATATTTAATGTTTGGATTCAAAATTTTCAAAATGATAATATATTAATTACCAGTATAATATGATGGACCGCAAGGAACATTTTCCTCGTCTATTTAGCCTAAATTTTCAATAAAAATGTACAAATGAATTTAAAATTACTGTTTTTATTCTAGAAAATAAAAGTTCAAAAATGTATAATAGGAATTGGAGTAAAATATTTTAATGTGTTTAATGAGAATGAAAGGTTAGTGTGAATGGGGCCCTTTGAACCATTGAGAGTTTTGTTTAGTCATCCAACCCTTTCACTTTCCTTTTTACGCACATTTATGGAGTTTATTTCCATCTTTTCCCATAATAAATCGCCCTACTTACTTTACTTACTCAAAAGGGCTAAAGGAGTTCAGGCTTTCATAAACGCCCTAAGTTTAACCCTTGTAAAGCTTATACATACGCTTACAATTAGTTCCTATAATAAGCTTTGAGCAATTGAACTCCATTTGTTTACAAATCTTCTGAGGCGATTATTGTCAAATTATTGACATTTTCTTATATTTATTTATTCTCTTACGCAGCTTACAACAATTGTTTACACAGTAATTGTCACTAATATTGGATTAGAGAAAATATTGAATTAAAATTGATGAATTTCTTATACTGTAGTGTATTTTATTTAGGCATTAATAAATTAATATGAGTTTTAGAATTAGAATCTCATTGCATATAATTGAAGGTGATTTAATGATATTTCATGTAAGGAGAAACCCAGTTTGATAAAAATTCGATTTAGAGGGAATTTATTTTCTTACAAATTGCACAAATAAGTATACATGGATGAAGTTTCGGATATAAAAATATGTAAAAGCTAATTAGCCTAATAATGAGTAAACTGATTAGTAGCAATATTAATTAAAATCACAATAAGATCCAATACACTCGAATGGTAAATGCCTAATTGAACAATTTGGAGTTAAAAAGTGTCCAAATAATTAAATTCAGTTTCCAATTTCGATGATTCTTTTAGAGCTCTTGCCAAGACGCCTTGGTTGGTTAAAGTCTGAATTTAACGTCCGAAGGGTCCGCCGGGTCCTCCCGGGCCTCCCGGGCCTCCCAGGCCTCCCAGGCCTCCCGGGCCGCCTCCTCCGTATCCGCCTCCGTATCCACCTCCGTACTGAAAAACAATTAAATGTTAATTGTAATTAAATATTAATTATGATTAAAGTTAATTGGAATTAAATATTAATTATGATTAAAGTTAATTGGAATTAAAAGTTAAATAGGAATAATTAGAGTTACCTGTTGTCCGCAGCATGGAGCAGGAATGACGATGATTTCGGGTCCGCCGCCTCCGAATCCAAACATTTTTCCGATTCCTTTGCCAAAGTCTTTCCTATCCTGGGCGACCGTTTGGGTTTTCGGGTCTGGAAATGAAAAAGTCGATTTTAATTTAAATTGGAAATTATTAAATGACAAATCTATTTATTTAGTAGTTTCATAAAGGTTTTCGATGTTTTTAGTTTTTAACCTGGTAAAACTCCAGCAGCGGGTTTTTTGTCCTTGTCGTTCACTTTCATCTGAGGAAAAGCGACGGCAATCCCAATAAGGGATAACACCTAGGGAAATTACAATTTAACCAAATTAAGTAAAAATTTATGTTAATCTTAAGGAATGTTAGGAAAGAAAGTTGAAAAATTGAATTATTCGTAAAATTAGAAAAATTAGGGAAATTGGAATAATTAAAAAATAGAAAATTGTATATTTTGAAAAAAACTAGAAAAATTTCGAAAATTGGAAAAATTTGTATAAATTCAGTAGAAATTTAGAATCTTACGAGTAAGAGTGAGAACTTCATTCTTGTCCTTTCACTTTCGAGTGTTTGAAGAAGGAATGAAGGGATGATGTGAATTGTGGGATGCGACTTGAGTCCTTTTATACTCCCCAAACTCCTTTAGTTTCACTTTCATCTCGAGACCTTGGAATCTTAAAATAAAGAACACAAGGGAGATTTCCCTGCATTTCTCGATTTCTCTCAGGGAAAGTGGAAGAAGATGAGGCCAAGGATGTGAGCAATGGAGAATCTTCCTCATCAATGTAAACAAACTCCCTTAAATTCTCCCTTAAATAGATCGCCAATTTCTCCTTTATATTGTTTACAAAACAATAAGCTTTCATTTAAATCCCTTTTCCATTTTACTTCATTTTACTTATGCTTATGTAATTAATGTATAAGCATTGATTAATTTATTAAATGCAAAATGAATGAAATTTTTACGACATTTATTCTTCTTTATTCTCACATAGGATTTATAATAATATAATTTGATGCTTTCTTACAATTAGTTTAGTGATTGATATAATTGAATTACATAGTGGCATTTATTGCGTACTGAAACAACAAAAATGAATTAATATTTTAAATTTGACCAGCATATTGCTATTTGAACTAAGACGAATTAACTCTTGAATTAATTTAAATGTAAATTAATTGACATTATACAAGTTCATAGCACGTTTGTAAATGAAGTAAAAGCAATTTATTTAATGGGACAAAGAAAACACTGAAAAGACAAGTCAGAAGATTTAAATTGTGCTGATTTACAAATGACAAGAGACGAAGGGTTTTAATATTAATTAATTAATTACACATAAAATATTATTTAAATTAATAATGCATTTTGACACATTTGTGGAATGACAGAGAATAAAAAATAAATTCGAAAAAGTAATTAAATTAATAAAAGTTGAGTGAAACGCGAATTTCTTTTGAATTTCGACTTAATTTAACACAAAACTAAAACTCAAAATTAAATATCGAAACTTCTAATTATTCCAAATAGAAAATGTTTGAAAATCATTGGCAAAATAATTGATTTGTTTTTAATATGGAGAATTGGATTTAATAGATTAAAAAATCTAAACAAAAAAATCTTGTGACAATTTTAGTAAACCCGCAGTTTAAACTGAAAAAAAAGAATACTAATGAAAATAATCATAAAAAAGAAAATATATGATATGAATTCCATTATTTAATTAACGGCTTGATTAATTATAAATTAAATATGCATGGACACACCTTTGTATTCAAATAGTCATTTTTCGATTAATAAATTAAATAAATAAATATTGGAAAATGAAGCAATAAAATGCAAAAATTCTATCATCCTCCATTGAATAGTAAAATGGAAGAGAAAAGAGAAAAACTGGCTTTTATATCAAAAAGTAAAATGACTAAATACGAGACATCACAATTAAAATTACAAATGCTCTCTCAAAATTTTGCAAAAATTCCCAAATATTTCAAGCTTTTGAGCCAAAGCCTATTTGTGTAATCTTGTGTAACATAATCTAACAATCTGAGACAAAACCTTTAAATAAAAATTAACTTTATCTGAATTCACGCAGTATATCGCGAAAGAAATGTGTGGGGAAATGATTAAACAAATTGAGTCAAATAACCACAAAAGTAAAATTAGACAATTAATACTTTTGTGAAATTACAATGTTAATTGAATTTTACAGTTAATTGAATCATTATTAAAACTTATAAGATTCTTAAATGTTGATTAATATAAATACTCAACTCATTTAATAGTTTAATGAATGATTGGCAAATCAAATTATTGAATTTGCCATCATTTCCAACCGTAGTTTCCTCTATAAAATATTACAAGAAAAAA
>VJMY01001040.1:0-21357 GCA_009869795.1 Neelides sp. FZ-2019
ACTTGAAGGGAAAGTCGTGAAAGCCATATGAGATTATGTTCGAAATTATGTTTGAGTTGAACAAATAATTTTAGTGTTGAAAATGTTGATTTTTTCACGATTCATTGACTTGAGGAGAAAATGTTGGGCGTTTCAAGAATGATGTTTGATGTTTATATAATAATCATTTTATGTATTCTAATTTCACGGAAGAAATGTTATTTTACATAATTATTAAGTATTAGGAATGAGAACTGAACACAATTTTACATTTAAACACTGAATATTCTTGTAAGTATTTTAAGCTCACTTGATTATAAATACATAATGATAATAATTTCACTTATGCTAATCCAAGTGAAAGTGAGTGAGAGGAGTTTATAAAATCGAATTTAGATTTCAAGGATTCTTGTATGTAAAATGAATAGGTAGGAATATCGATTCCTTTCCATTCGTCGTCTTCAACTAATATTGTATGGTGGGAATAAGAATACCTACAGCGTTGCATGAGTTGCCCGATCCGAAATTCGGGTCATTTCATTGGGATTCGGGTAGAGGGGGGAATCGGGAAGATTGTGAATGTTGAAGATGGAATAGCGTCACGTCATTTCTCGATTAATTGGAATGGACCATTGCATCGTTAAAAGCTTTTTGCATTTTCAGTATATCATGCATTACATATATTCAATATATACTTATTTATAATTTTATTTATTATGGTTATTGAAAATTTATAATTAAATAAATAATAGGAAATGGTATAATGGGAAATAATGTAAATATGACAGATAGAGACACTACCGTTTTCTATAAATAGAGTTGAAAGATGCTAATTAAAACTATAATGCGTTCAAGTTACGTGTGTTATGCATATACTACTTAGCTCGTAAGGGATGTTTCATCATGCACTTTATATTAAAAAATGAAAAAAATGAATTATAATTTAAAATTGTTTATTTGATTGCATAATTGGAATACCACTCATTGTTTGTAATACTTAAATATAATAAAGAGATGCAGGAGAGCATAACTGTATATTTCATATCTGATACATTTACGTATAATTCAAGGTACACTGGGAATTTTTTTCAAAAAATAATCACTTGTGACTTTTAAGAAATTATTAAGTGAGGAGAACAAAAATCCTGGAGGGGGAATTTAAGTGATTCTTAAGGATGATAAATAATCCTTTTGAGCAGAATGAGATATTTTTCTCTCGCCTGGAAGTCCGAGTCTTGAGAAAGTGAATAAACTTTTGAACATATTGGGGGGAATGTCAAATAAGTAATGAGGAGGAGGAGAAGAGAAGTCTCGAGATGTTTCCATCCATTTATCGTTCGCAAGGAGTTGTAAATTCATTTGAAGGAGGAAAAAAACTGAACCAACTGGATTTTCTCCATTCATTTTCATTTCTCCTTTGAGTCGTCCTCAAGTTTGAGTTTACCAACCCCAGCCTTGGTTCCAGCCCCAACCACTCGTCTTGATCGGGTGATGGACATGAACCTGCAAGTTGAATAACCACAACGCAATTAATTTTTAGTTGATGCTAAAGACTATATTTCATAATATAAATAGTACTTTTTTCCCAATCTCAATAATCTAGGTATTAGGATCCTAGGAATAACCCCTCTAAGACTAATCCTTTCTTTGTTCTTCTAAACTTTTTAGATCATAAAAATTTAAATGAAAGGTCAAAAGTTTAAGTGATTTTAAGCTTTCATGTTTGGAAATCAAGTATTAAGGAATTTATGTACGTGGGAAGGAATAAGGGATTTTTAATGTAAAAGGGTTCGAAGAACCAACATGGTTAATATTTGAATACCAAGTGAAAGCAAAAATTTGATAAAAAAAGTCGGTAAATTAAACATTGAGCAAAGTTGGTTTATATGATTTTACCTTTGGTGGGTAGAAGTGATGGACTACAGGTTCTTCCCATCCCCATCCACCTCCCTTCTTGTGAGCCTTCTTGTATGCCTTCTTCTTCTTCTTAGCGGCCTTCTTCTTGGCCTTTTGTGCTTTCTTTCCGCCCCATCCCCAGCCGCCATCACCGCCCCATCCCCATCCAGCGCCGCCGCCGCCGTATCCGCCAACGTGTCCTCCGTGGTGACCTCCCCATCCGCCCCAGCCTCCCCATCCTCCATGTCCAGCGTGGTGGCCGTGGCCGTGGCCTCCGTGACCGCCTCCCCAGCCACCCCAACCTCCCCAACCTCCGTGACCACCGGACCAACCTAGGAATTAGACAATGTTCAACCATTATTCACTCATCTATTTCCTATTCTATAAAATAGAATAAAAGGTCAAAGATCACTACGTACGTAATATTTAAAAACTAAATACACAATAATAATGCTATTCTACAACAAAAACTATGAGCGAATACTTAAAAATCTCAGAAGATTAATAATTAATTCTTAAAAATCTAAGTCGAACCTTTAAGTTAGCTATACGCTATCTAGTAAAAAAATAAAGTTTAAAACTAAAATGCAATAAATTACATCTAAATTACTATGAAATGCTATTAAATAAGAGGCTTAAATATTTAAACCCTGAGTTTTGGAGGAGTTTTAGTAAGATCTGTCTCTGTGTCGGGGGAGATGAAATGGAAAAAAAGTAGTTAGTTTGAGACAAATAAATGTGACACAAGTGTGTTTAAGTACCTTCAGGCCAAGGATCTCCCCAAGAGCCTGACTGGTATCCTTTAGGCCCCCATGAATACCACCAGCCACCTTTTTGACCCCAACCACCCTTGCCTTTATGTCTTCCTGTTCGGTATAAGGTTGGCTCGACCATGTACGACTCCTCTGCAGGGTAGAAGTAATAGTCTTCCAGTGAGGTCGTGTCTCCTAATGGGTAATCATATCCGTAATACCCATCAGCAGCCGCCCACAATGCTGCTAACAGCAGCACCTTCAACCAAATTAAGTTGACAATCAATTACAAAAATCTCATTAATATAAACATATAATGTAATATTATAAAAATTACTAATTTCTCAAAACAATTTTATACTCAATAAGTATAAAATATTCAAATAAAATTTATTTAATTATAAAAATGTAATTATTAAATAGTGAAATACGAATATAATCAAATAGGAGTGAAAAAGAAAGGGAAAATTGAGTTCTGATTATCTTATATGCAGATTATTTGTAAAAATGGATTTATTTGTTAAAATATTTGAATCGAGAGTATAAACACGTTTTTGTGTGAAGTAGGAAGTAAAGGATAAATAAAATTGGTAAAAACGTTGACTTACGAAGTACGTGTGCATTGTAGCTGTTGTGTTCTCCTTCGGGTAATGAGTTGTCGAAACCAGCGGATATTTCTCCGGGGTCTTATATAGGAAGGAGGCGGACTCAAAAATCCCCTTCTCTCTCGGGGAGGTCAATGTGAAAAAGTCGTGGAACGACTTTTGCGTCTCCTGGACATGAGGAATCTTTAGAGATTCGGCCGTTGACCTGGCAGGTCACTGGACTTCCACAAGGTCCATCCATCCGACCACTTCCAGAAACCGGATTCCCTTCTCTATAATCACTGCTACACGGAATCTTCTTCTCTACATCTTTACCTTCCAGCCAAGTATTTAACATTATTCGCTATTCAACGGATTCAGTCATTGGCTTCTTCACTTTCTTTTGAGACGGCAAGTTTGAGACTCAAAAAAAGAGATAAAATTGTTTTTCCTCTCAAGCCAACCCCTAAATGATCTCAATGCCTTAAAAGCTTTTGCGGTTTATCGAAATAATTTGCGAATCATTTCATTAAACTCTGGGTTTTGTTCAACAAACATTTGGTCTACGTTATTCCTACGCTTATATCGTTATTATCTTAAACATTATATAAATTTGCTATTTATTCTTTAAGATTTAATCCAACATGCTATATAATCTTTTCTAGTTTATTTGAGCATTTAAATAAATAGTTGAATAAAAGCTCTCTATTAGAACGATCATTAAGAAAGACCTTAAATGACTACTATTGCTAATAGCCAATTAAAATTGCCAAGTTTTCGTTGATGTTGAAGAAGAATAGAAAGCAATAATAAGCTTAAAAACAATATTCAGCTTTAAAATATTTAATGAGAAAGTTTATAGCCAAGAGTTTTCTTTATAGGCTTTCTAGACATAAAAGTCTAATTAGCTTGAAGTTGCTTTCCAACTTTTATTTAGAAATAAATCGAAACCATTTATTTGAAACAAACTTCCCCAATAAATTCTATATTCTATACTTAAGTAATAGAGCGGATAGACTTTGTGGGACATGCTGTATAAAGTATAAAGAGTATGAACTCATTATCATTACTGATATAATATGCGTATTCATTTCATAGAAAGTAGTGGAAAGTGAAAATATTTGCTAATTATATAGATATTTAACACTTGCGGACATCAATGGAAATAGCTTCTATAAAGAGGAGCAATTCACAATTTTGTAAGTTATAGTGCGTAATATAATTGATATAGGATTTTTGAAAAAGATACAAAGTACTTATTTCTTTTACATAGTGAGTATGATTATAAATTATAATTATCAAAGGCTTTAAAGTTTTTGATGAAAGAAAAGTCTTTGAAATGATCCTTCCACCTCATCGTATCAAATTAATTAAAATCTCCGTTTTTGTCTTGAGCTTCAGAGTGGGAGAACAAAGGATGTTTAGAAGTTTCCTATTGTGCACAGAAGGGTTGACTTTGTAAGGAACTGAATAAGTTTTCAACAACCCACCTAATCTCATCCACTTTCAATGACTTCCTTTCATTTCCTACATCTTGGAAGAAGACTCACTGGAGTTGACAACCCTTCAACTCCCCCTTCTAAAATAATAGAATAAATAAATTGATTTTCTCAAACACTCACTTCAATCCGTTCGCAATTACGACAATTTTCTATTTTAGACAGACTACAGCTTTTAGGCGAAAACGTCTTTTTGCTAAGATAGTACTACTATCTTAGCAAAAAGACGTTTCCTTGAAGATATAGATTCTCCATATTTTATGTCTGCTTTAGAAATACAAATAGAGCATAAAATAAATTGCACATCATGAAATATTAATTGTAATCAATATTACAATTTTCAATTTATTTTCCCTAGATCTACTAAATAAATATTAGGTATAACATTTTGGAAAACTCTAAAAAATAATGTAATCACATTTTCAACAAATAACTCATTTTAGAAAAAAGATAATTAAGTCTGATTTGTAAAGCTAATGTACCCAAATAAGACAGATTTGTATCTCTGAGAATTTAGTGTACAAATCTTGGCAATTTTTCCTAACAAACTTTATACCATATCATATAATGATATCAAATAACTCAACTCTCAGGTTTACTTCCTAACGTAACTTAATGCAAATATACAAAGTTTAGATTTTAATAAATTCATAAGTTAAGCTCATATGAAAATAGTTAAAAATTATACATTAACCATTATAAAAATTTTAATTTGCTAACATGTATTTCGAATGATGGTATATTGTACGTGTATTAAAGATATATGAGTGAATAATATGATAAAATGTAAATATATAACACAATGCTTTATCTTTGCCCTTTGTAATATCTAAAGTTAAATCAATTTTCCATGAAACCTTTTCACCCCTTTTGAGCTCAAATCCCAGAACACGTATCATATAGCACACGTCAAAGAAGAAGAATATTATTATGTAAATATCCAAATAATGCACTAAATGTATAAAAGAATCATAAGAAATTCAATTATGAGAAAAAATCCTTTTAAACTTTCCTCACCAACTTTGCCAACTTATTTGAGTTTCATAGAAAAGAATGTTTTTTACACATACCTACAGTATTTATTGCGGAGCTCCGACGTCAGTGTATTAAATAAGTATTAAAAATTAGCAATAAATGAAAGTAATAAAAATAAATTACGAAGTTTTTACTGTTCAATTCAGTTTTTAAGTTTAAAGGTTTGATTTCATGAGTGGAAAATGAGCAAAGAAAATATTTTTACAATTCTATTCCGTGGAGTTCTCCGAGTCTCGTCCATCTTATTGACATTTGTTTTATTCATTCTACTATTCTTTCCACTCGTCCTTCTCTTAAGCCCCGTTTACATCTTTAGATTCATTCTTATAAAGCTCAGCCCCTGGTTTCGTCCAGACATTGGGAAAATCGTCGCGACCCGATCAGCCATTCTGGCAGTAGACAAAATCTACGAGAATCCAAAGCTTAATATGGTTTTTTGCTGTGAAGTGGTTGGGGACGTGGACGTAGAGACGTTTCGTCGAGCAGCTTTGGACAACGTGATCAACGCGACACGCGAGGGAGGCTCGACGGCCTGGCCTGAAATGCAACAATATATCACTTCTTGGATGGGATTCTTCTTTTGGAAATTTGACCCCACGTTCGACATTAAAAATCACATTAAATACTATCCAGAGTGCTCCAAGAATGAAATAATAGACGACAAGCGGCTGTTGTCGATTCAAAAGGAGTTGTTGAGGCAGCCGTTTCCGCGAAGAAGATCTCCTTGGGAAATCATTGTCATTAGGAACTTTAGAGTGAGATCAAGGACAGTCCTCGCTCTTAGATGTCATCATGCTGTTGCTGATGGGTTTTAATTTCAATTTATTAAACATACAACTTACAGCTTATTTTATACACAATATTAATCTTAATAAATATCTATTAAATTAAACACAGTGTTTTTAGTTGTATTCAATTTTCAAGATATTTAGAAATAAATTCAATGCGATAATTTAAGCATGGCTTGTGTTTAGAGAGAAGAGCGCTTTTAAAAATATTTACTAAAGTAGACAGTGACAGTAGTAGAAGAAGGGTTGAATAATTAAAGTCGTTTATATTCTCTCCTCTCTATGATAATAATCAATTGCCTTTGGTTAGGTTTTCCGTATTCAAGACTGGGCTTAAAGTATTGGGAATTAGTGAGAACTTGAGCCGGGCGAGAGAAGCGCGGGTGAGGAATCCGATCATGAAGGTCTTGAGGGGAATTTCCGTCTTCTTCTCGGCTCCCTACGAACTCCTTGAACATCTCGTGAGATCCGTAGACAACAATGAGTGGCACCGACCCGGGTTGAAAATGACTTCCGAGTACTCTTGCGGAGTTCTTGAGCCCATTCCAATGAAGTATCTCAAGGAAATCACGACAATGCACAAAGTCTCGATGTCGGGTCTCATTATGGCAGCCATTGCAGGAGGAATTAGGAACTTTATGCTCCAAGAAGGAATTAAGGTATCATGAAACTTTTAATCCTACTAATTAATTTAAAACCTCGGAACTTCGCTCCGCTTTTAAATCTCTCAAACTTCGCATTTACAGAATTCCACAAATTTCTAGTGTTTAAATGATTAATGGACTAGAAATTTTATTCCTCAAATTTATATTGGTAGGGATGAAGAGATTTGTTTAATTATTTCAACTATTATACAACTGATTTGTGGGAAAGAGTTAAAATAATGAAGGGAATTCTTTGGCTATAATGTTACAGTAAGCTTTAACTTACCTTCATTAAACTGTGTTATTATACTTAATTAATTCTCATAAGAGCTTCCAATCGGTAAAATAGTAAATCAACAAATTGGAATAGCGAGGATATTATTGATGAAATTATTTCATTGCGATCATATAATATTGGGAACTGATTTGGACAGTTGGCCAACTTAAACTTTTGCATTTTAAATGCATATTCAGGCGCAATCAGTATCAGAAGAATACGTAGGCTTTATAAAATAACAAAGCCGTGCCGCTAAACTAAATGTTATCCATATCTACGAATTCTTAAAATAATCCATTAACATTTATGAATATTTTAAGGTTCCTGAAAAGATTCATTGTGGGATTCCATGGCCAGTTCCGAACCATCCTGATAAACTTCGAAATCACTGGTATTTAACCACTTTTGCATCCTTTCCAAATCCATTGAAATGAGAGGAATGTGGGATTATTGAGATTACAATTTGACGAGGGCTGGAGTGTACGTGAGGTTGTGGACGGGAATTAACGAGCCGGTGGATCGACTCAAAGCCTGTGAAAAAGAAATGTCCGAATTGAGAGACTCCTCCGTCCCATGGAGTATCTTCAATTTATTCCCATTAGCCGGAGCTTTGTTTCCTTCGCTTATCAAGCCATTTACGGAGAATTACATGGCCACAGCGGTCGTCTCATCTTTCCCAGGCCCAACCCAAGCTCTCAGCTTCGTCGGACATGAGTGTGTCAATATGGAAATTGGCGGAGGGCTCTGGTCGGGGACTGGTGAATATTTTAATAAAATTATGAATTTTATGATTTTTCAAACAAAAGTGATTTGATTTTCATTATGATTTTCTCAATTATTTACAAATATTTAGCGATTGGATTCACCGCTTTGAGCTACAACGGACGAGGTAAGATGAAATTTTCTTGACTTATTGCTTCGTTTCTCTTTATTTTTTTCCTTTGTAGGGTTATTTTTAATGAACTTTATTTATAAATTAAATAATTAAATGACATTTTCATTTTCTTTAATAACAATTTAATAATTTTAACATTTTAATCAAATATTTTTCTCTCAAATTCTATAAAGTCCAAATCGTTGGTGGAGCAGATAAAGCGATAATCAAAACTGATGCCCTCGTCCAAGAAATTCTTCATTTTGTTATGAAAGAGTTTCAAGCTTTAAGAGGAAACGAGCAGGATATTGTGTAACGCTGAATTCTCTACATGATGATATAAATAGTATTATTTTATAACTACCATCATTTACTACTAGAATTAATAAATAATTATGTATAAAACATAATAAATTATAATTTTAAAATACTTCCATATTTTTATTGTCTTTTTCATATATTGGAGTATACAATAAAACAATATATAAAAATAAATGACTTTTTAAATTAACAAATCTTTTCTTAATAATAAGGCATGAATCATTATGGATTGTAACATTTAAGTCTCATAATTGCCAACACGTGGAAGAGCACTTCCTCTAGCACTTCCTATGAATATATCTGCATGTGTTTAATTTATATAATATAAAGTTCCTATATAATGCTATATATTACCGTAAATGAACTTTACATACATACCTCTATTACTTTGTTCATTGAAAAGAAAATGTCATTGAGCGTATAGAATTTAGATACCATACTATACCTACTTACGATTAATAAAATAGAACGAAGGAAAAGTCATTTCATTCTGAATGGACATAAATATATACTCTACTACCTGTTTATATATCTTAACACTTTCTATATGAGTAGAATCCAAAAAACAATTTATTTACAAACTATTCTACGTATTGTATATCTTTATATATATTATTATAGACGCGGAAGTGTTTAATCAATTTTGTTCCTTTGGAAGTAACTCTGCGAGAAGAAGCGAGCAAAGAGGCACAGATAGGACAAGTACATGAGGATGGCGAAGTGAACATTCTTGGGTTCTCTCTCACACGGACGACCTAAGTCTGGAAAAGAAAAGAATCATCCTCATTAATCTCAAATGAGGACATCCTTAATGTCACACTCGGATTCGGGAAGGAGTCAATGGGAGAAACGTTCTTTCAATCCATACGAACTTCTTAGCTTTTAAAAAGGCTTTTTTCACACGCTTAATATGTATGGAAATCCTTTGATTCAAAATCAATACATTATACTTACTTTCCTTTAGCTTTCTTCACTCTTATATCGTGTTACAGATAGATGAGGATAAAAGATAATAAGAATTTACTTAAAGCAACCAATGCGTAGAAGTTGACTCCGAGTCCTATGACCATTTGAAGGATTTGGAGACTTGTGATCGTCATTGCGACAAATTTCGGAACGGACACTTTGAGAGACTTGAAGAAGAAGTAAGCGTACATGAGACTGTGGACAAAGTAGTTCATCACCTAAAATCAATATTTAATTTTGCTCACGAATATTGACGAGAGCCATTTAGCTCCTTGGGTTCGGAATTGGAATCACAAAGACTATGAGAATTTAATTTCATAAAGTCCATTAGGTTGAATAGAAAAGGAACTCAAGGGAACTTGCCATAAACCACCGATGAGAAGGATCGTTGTCTCCATATGTGCACCATGTATAGAGCATCACTGTCGCATGATGGTACCTTCAAAATGGAATTTTATATATTAGCAACTCGGACATTTCGAAAGAATACCGAGAATACTAACAGAATGTGAATTATGAACAAAATATGTTTTATCCTATGAACTTATTACGAAATCCTACAAGTTTTTTATTCGCTATATGTTATATCCCATTGTCAAGTTTCATTACTTTCATTCCCGAACAGTGTAAAAATAAATCAAAATGAAATGGATTGAACTTATTATAGAAATATATAGTAAAATATAGGTGTACCAATGAAGAAAAATGAGGGGTTGCTTCTTTAATATGATGAAAGCAGTGTCTCCAAGCTCGATGACTTTTGACAGCGTGCCGATCCAAATCCAGTAAGCTGTCGCGATTGTCAAATGTTCTCTGTTCAATTCAAGAACAAAGAACAAAATTTAGGAAAATTTTCAAACTATTCTCTTTCACTCTTATCACTAATTATTTAATCAAATCCAAAATGTTTTATTGAGCTACCATTTGACATAAAAATTTAATAATAAAAAATTAAATCACCACACATCCATAATCCCATTATCATTTGATTGCACATCAAATTGCAATGATCTCTCATTGCAAATCCACAAAGTATTTTTGACATTTCAACAATGCTTATAATGAAGCTTATAAGTGGAAAATGAGATTAAATGGCATGAATTGGATTACCTTGAGCAAACGGAATTGTGAAAGCCATTAGGCTTTGAAAACAAAAAAATCATTTCGGGCAGTGTTCTGATAAAGGCAAGGGTTGAAAAGGCAGAGTGAAATAAATTCCAAATGGCGAGGATTCCCTTCCGTCTCAATGGGCTTCTTTTCTCCATCATTTTCTTCCCGGTGAAGATGAGACCGAGATAGGAGCAGACCATCATCCCGCTCACCCACCAATAATCCCTCATCCAATTCTGAGTTCCGAGGAAATCAAACTTTTCCCACTCGAACACTTGATAGAAACTCGGATTGGAGTCCGGGAGGAAGCAAATAGAATCACCGGCTTTCATTATGGAACTCAAACTCATTTCGCCCAAAAGAGAAGAACACAAGAGAAGAAGAGTCCTGAATGTGCGAACGCGTATATAAAAGGATCACAGCGTTGTTGGAGAATGTGTGTAAGGTTTTTAGAATTGATTCATCCAATGAGCCGATAGAGAGGAAAGAACGGTCAAATTGAATTTGGAGACAAATGCTCGGCTTTTATACACCTTTTCTTTAGAATATAAGAGACAGCATATAAATCCTGTATGGACTTTACACTTCTGGAATATCAATATATGTATTTGCCTTCCTTGGGCGTAAAAACGAACTCGGAGTCAATATATATCTCTTAGCCTATAAATTACTGATAGTCATCTATCTCGGACTTGTAAGAATGAAAGAGCTATACGAGGGGCTTCCTTCGGCCCAACTCCCGATTTTCGAATCTCATCAGGATGATGATGGTGAAAAGGTTTATTGGAGGAACAGAGGAGACACAGAAGAGAGAAAGTCTCTCTCTAGTAATATACTGATTACACTGGAAAGAATATATAGGGAGTCCTGAAGGATGAATACCTTTTCAAACCCTATTACAATTTGAATGTCAATTTCACTTTCGGGGGGCGCAATTTAATATTTTCGTTCGACTTGGAAGGAAATTGGATGGGAAATATAATTTTGAGGGACCCTGAGGTTCCAAATGCTAATGTTCTTCAATTTCATAAAAGAGAGTGGAAGAGAGTGAATGGGATAATTCTTATATTATCCTCCTGGCTCGAATAAGAAACGCCAATGTAGGAAAATATGGAGTCCTGGAGAATTCACCTATCTTTTATATATTACTTGTAATACACAAACGACTAACTTTCCTGTCTTCCCCCGCACATTCACTGCGGATTATTCAGGAAAGGATGAGAGAACGTGGAAATTCCCCTCCTACTCAATAATCATATAATATAAAGTACAGCATTTATAATATAATGTAATACATCATATAATCAATGTACAAGGAGTCTTGTGAAAATATTTTACTCATAATTACTATGTAGGATTTAAATTGTATGACTCCTACGTCTCATGTATGGCAATTACGTAGAGTGCATTACTGTTTTTGTTAATCTTTTCGTCTTGAGTCTCTTAATTAGCACATGTAGGACTCTTCCTAGAAAAATTCCAATGTGGAAATTTGAATGGAAGTTAATATTCTCTTTAACTATTATGTGCAAGCGGATTAATCATACACGATTTGTACATGAAGAACCTTTTTGTAGACTTGAGAATTACGTGAAACGGAGAAGAGGTTCAAAATATCTTCTTGTGTAAACGCAATTAATCGCAATGGCGTAAATACAAGTTGAGTTCACAGGCTGCATGTTTATTTACATAATGGGATGAGTAAGAATAAATCGAAAAAAGAAAAGATTAGCTTTAAACAATTTCATTTTTGTCTTACTTTTATTCAACTTTTTCTCATAATTTTATAATTGTATAAGACACCTTAAACAAAACGTGTTAACAAAATATATGATTGATATAGATAAAAACTTATGAGAATCAGAGTATTTATTTACTTTTATGATTAATTAAGAATTAAAGGACATCGCATGTGCAGAAGTCATGAATCATTTATGTGTATTTATTTGTATACAGTCCTGTGAATTTGAGCCGTTGAAATCAGTCGCATTTATTCCTATTTAAATCCATTCAAGTTAACGAGGAGTGTTGAGAATCCAATTAACTACTCTGGCATTGAGAGGGAGAGATAAGAAGTTAATAAACTTTCCCTATGCTTCAATCCTGGATTTCTAAATTGAACTCTCGTTTATTTATTATGTCTAACAAATCAACGTTCTCAATTAAGAGTATTTAAAGTTCAAGTGAATAAGTTGATATCTAATTTATTTATAAACATTTGAGTAAACTATAAGCATAAAGCATAATATTTAATATGAAAAAACCTTCTAAAGATAACATGTAGAAGGCATAAAATGAAAGCCATCCTATTTGCTTACATTTTACATTATGTAAAATACATTAAAGAATGTTCCATAATTGCCACTCGACCAATTTTAATAAATGATAAAATGTTGGAGAAAATTGAAGTAAATTGAGGAGATTCTAAGGCGTAATTGGAACTTTAAAAATGGCATCAAATGAGTTTTGACAGGTTGAATAAATTTTCATAATTTATTAATACTCGTTTTAATTAAGTTTAGTTTTAAATGAGCATTCTACTTAGTTTTCGAGGAAAGAGCGAAAAGTCTGAATGCACCAAACCAACATGCATAATCATACTCATACTCATTTAAGCTAGGTATTTTCTTTATTCTTTTTGGTCTCTCGGTGTGTCGGTCCTTGGCGCTTCTCGTTTCTCCCTTTACTCCATACAAAAAAGTTGAGTTTTAATAATTTTTTTAGTATCTAGAATTATGGAACTAAAACTTAACTAGGTATCCATCAAGAAATATTAAATGATTAAACATTCAACTGATACTAGATTATATACCTTAAATTTTTTTGTTAATTTTATATAAATCGGGATTATAATTATTTGTAAATATGAATTATGGCGTACTTTATTATGAATGATAAATACCGTATATTAAGGTCGTGAAAGGGGATATAAGCAATAAAAATGTGTATTATACTATACCTACTTCTATTATAAAGAAATTATATAGGTATAAGTATATTGAACTTATTCTTTGAGTTTCTAGTTGTATTGTATTTTGTATTGAGTGTGTAGGTAAAATTGTGGTTGGCATAAAAGCTTTTACTGCTTCCAATTACACCCAAGAGAAAATGCAATTACATAAAGAGTCGCGCTCTGAGAGGACAAAAATGAATGGATGAAAAGAGTGTGATTTATGGCAGCGCCGAGAAAGTCAACTCAAACAAAGTGTCAAATGAATGGAGATGACGCGAACGGCATGATGGAAATTGTACAAGAATTCCCAATTGAATTCCCCAAGAATTCCTTCTACATTTTCCATGTATTCATGTCTAATAATCAAATTACCAAATGGATAATTGAAGGAGAATTGAAAAAGTCAACTGGGGACATTTGACGTCTGTTGGGTCGAGGTGGTTAATTGGAAGCTTGCATGTTGAGGAGCTTGGATGTTCCATCGCATGTTCAACCTGCATTTATTTCCCTCGATGTATTTCCAATGAAAGGTGAGGAGGAAGGGAGATGAGAAGATGATGATTATTCTTCCTATGCGTCCAAACAATCACCCGGGTATTTCAATACCGGTGAATCGCACATATCGCTTAAGTATGTATACGATTCTTCCGATTTATCCTTTCTGTATTTTACAGATTTTCACTTCACGAGAAGTGAGAAGAGTTGAACCTGCGCAATTTATATTTTCTATTCTCTAATTCCCCTTTCCTGCCCGGGCCCGGGCTCAGACTTGGATAGGATTTGTTGAAGGAAGGAAGTCCGGGAGTTTTCCCCGGCCCTTGTGTGTCCTTGAATCTTCATCTCATTCATGCTCAAGATCCCATGGAGGCATCCAAATCATGAGTGGGCCGGAACATGAACTCTTCTTCTTCATTAGTGTGTTTTGTGCATTTGTCATTCTTTTCTCTTGTTTCCCTCTGACCGTCGCGATCAACCTGAGGAAAACGATCGCAATCTCCGAACCCACACGTGAGAACTCATTTATAAACTAAACATTATTACTAACTAATTATGCACTCGCTCATTCCCATTCGACTCATTTAGATTATAATGCATTTTCCTCTTTGACCAATTCTTTGAATAATTACCAGGTTTCATTCCGAGTGAAGATTTATGTCCGGATCCTTTGAACCAGATTCAAAAAAGAAACTTGAGTTTTGAGACTCTTGAGAGTCTCTATTACAAGCCATGTATCTTTAAATTGAAAACTTCGCCATTTAAAGATGACAAAGAGGAGAGTCAAGTTGTTGTGAAAGTTGAGCTTAGAGCAATCAATTCCGACTCAAAGCCTTGGAATTTCATTTTCTCAAAAAAGTGCAATAAAATATTTGAGGTATGAAATAACTAAACAATATATAATATGCTTTCCATCTAAAAAAATTTTTATCGCCAAAAGACATATTTTCATAAAAAATTATTCCTTTTATATTAGGCTTATTATTCTGAAATTCTTAAACATCTTGTTATTAGTCTAATGCACAGTTTTATTTGCATTCTTATATCAAGTCTCATGTTAAGTTTTATATGCAATATTATGATGCATATTATGTCGAATGAAAAAAACTTTTTATGCTAGTTTAAATATTTACGGTCATTGTATTTATGTGTGTGTATAGTTTGGAAGTTTTCGTGGAAGCGAAGCAGAACAGCATTTCCTGTGCCAGAGCCGCCAGTTAAAGAAACTTCATGGACGAAGTCGGAATCGAAAGGGCCAACCGGAAGTCTTCCTTGACATTTGGAAATCGGCTGAAGGAAAAATCAAATTTACTCCCTCGGCCGACGACGAGAACTGGCTGAGTAAACGATACTTACAAATCATCTTCATTTCCTATACAGGTTATGAAAACAAAGAGCAATTCCTTCATGTTCTAAAGTTATAGTTTATATAAAAGTAAAAACTTAATTCCATCTAGAAGAGTGAATTGACGTCAACTGCATGCTAATCGCCAGTGCTCGTGCATTACTATTTCATCGTAGTTCCATTTGAATAATTTAGGTTGTAAAACAAACATTAAGCTATAATTGCATTCCAAAACTAAAACAAAACATTGTTGGTAAAATAATAGTTTCTTTTGAGATCTGTCTTGACACTATTCCCTTTATATCTAGTATTTATTCAAGAAATTCAAGCTAGTTTGTTATATGATATGTATAAAATTTACTGCCAATACATAAGTAATACAATATAATGTAAATACTGCCTAAAAAGTTATTTACCTAATCTTAACTTTCAACTTATTCAAACTTCCTCAAATTACTTTGTACCAATACAAGTATAAATCAATCTACTGTTTACTTTATAACCACTTTAACATTCAATTTTATATCTGACTCAATGCTTCTGTTCTCTCATGTGCACATGTGCATTTTAAGTGGACTTATTCCCGTCACATAATCATTCAATTTCATTCAACATTTACATGTAGGAGATAACTAAATTATTAATATACTTTGAAAGAACCGAAGATCTTTCAATCAAAAAGATTTATGAATGATTTAAATATCATAATTTATTATAGGTTCGACGTGTAACTTAATTCGAGTCCAACAATATCGTAATCTCAACGTTGGAGATGGGTTGGAAGAAAAGGACGGCGGAGCCGATCATAATTGCAGTAGATGGGATGGGGAGGAATTTTGCGGAGAATATGATTGTCCACAGGAAGTGTTTCTCCTCACACAAATGGGCTTCTTACCCGAGCCACATTTCTCCAATGAAGGAGGATCAGGGAAATACTACGCGAATTCCAAAATGGGATTCGTGAGAACCACGTCTGCCTCCGTCGGAATCGTCATCCTCATCATCCTCATTGGCTTTCATCTCTATGGAAGCCCCAAAGCACGAAGGTATGACCACATGAAGTTCTAATGCTCATTCAACTTGTTTACACTGACTCCTTCTGTTCAAATAAACAGATTGGAATTCCATATTTATGGATCCTTGCAACCTAATGTGAATAACTTTGTAAGGAATATGAATATTCTAAATCACTTTCCAATTTAGAAACATGTATACAATGTGAAAATCTGCGCATACAAAAAGTCTTATACATTACATAGTTCAACTTGTACTTTCTCTGGAAAACTTTCCTTTCCTGCTTGAGGAAACTTTCCACTTTACAAAAACTTAAATCTTGTTAGAAAAGAGAATGTTGTAAGGAAAATGAAAAGTTTTCCCTCTATCTAAAAGTAAAAATGAGCTTGTTTAGGTATATGAAATGGTTCTAGTAAAGTACAATATTTGATATAACATAAAATATGAAATAAGAATGAAAATATTATGAATTCAGAGACGCTGTTCGTCATGAGGCGGAAGTGAGTCCTTCAGAAGAGATGAGTCTCATGCTCAATTCCATGATCGCCAATAATCATTCCATTCGAGTCCCGTTCTCAGAGACTCAAGAGAATCAGAGTCAAATCTTCATACCCAAGTTTAACTCCGAGGTTCGAGCAGACTCGAATGAAATCCGCATCCTTCCCCCGTCATACGAGTCCCTCTACTTGCCGTCTTACTCTGAAGCGACGAAAATGATCTAATTAATTACCCTCCTTTCACTCCGCATTTTTATAAATGGACAAATCCAAATATTGCATGTTCTTTCTTCCTAATCGCAAGCCAACCCTCGAGTTTGTGGAAATCTGATGATGGAAATCTGTTAAAATATATAAATTCTCCTTTCTCCCTGTGTTAATTCATTTGTCTGTATAAGGTTATACAAATAAAACTTACTAGTAACGTCTTTCGCTATTGTTATTAGTATTATTAGAAGTTTTTTTAAAATATTTTTTTCATTCTGTATTATATTTGTTTAAATTCACACATTTGAGAACAATAAGATATATGAATAATAAATTGTAGTTAGCTATTAATACCTATAACATTATTTTTATTATGGATTTCTGAAAATGTTATTTTTATATTAATGTGTTTATATTACGTGCTATATATTTTATAAATCGCTTTTGTTCAAGAATTTACTTTTATAATTAGAATTTCTAAAAGAAATTCCCAGCATTTTTAACTTAACCGGCTAACCCATTAACCCGAAAACTAGGTATTACATTTAATCGTTTCCTACGTACAAATGATATTCTCACTGAAACATACACGCAGTCCAATTTCTAAATAAATAATTTATATTGATGTTTACCTCTATACGATATAGTGAAATGGTAAAATATGGCATTAATTATTTTAATTAAATGTATGTCGATCTAATATTGAGATCTAAAATTAAAATAAATGAATTTCAAGTGTTATTAATTAATTTAAATGCCAGTTAAATAAAATTATGTACAATTAATATATTATCCAAATCTTAAAATGTTAGCAAAACATTAGTTCACAATATTGAGATTAACAAAAAAGGTTTTGTCAAGAACTCAACTGAACTATGTATAAACAAAGCCATATTTGATATTAATAATATACAAGATATAAATAAGAAAGTTTGAAAAATAAAATTTAATTCGTAAAAAAGATCAAATAATTATACGCATACATGCACCTCCATATAACCTAAATCAATCTGGCTAATGCAGAAAATATTTGAATGCGTATTAATTAGAATTTTTAAGTATTGATATGCATAATTTGAAATAGTAAACATCGTTCCTTTCATACACACTTAACACAAAGTGTTTTATTACATGTTGTAATATGTAATGCTTTAATATACTCAAATGGTAGAAATTCACTTCCGCTCAACTACATAATTATAATTACAAGTTGGCGCATAAACCTCATTTACACTTTTCAAACCAAATCCGTAGATAGGTATATCTTGATGAATGAGTATAAAATCCTGGGAATATGGCCTGAGCGAAGGAGTCGGTGGATGTGAATTTCCCACACTCATTATTAAAATATTTGTATGATCTTACGAGGAACTGGAAGGTCGAACGACTGGGAATCCGACGAGAAGGAAATTTACAAACACCCTTTTCGTTCTCCTCTTTCTTCAAACCCCGAAGATTTCAATAGTGGAAACTCAAACTCTCACAAAAACTTCCATCTAATCCATAGTGTTTTTTAAAGGGATTTTTAAATCCTTTTTAACCATTTTTTCATACATTTAAATTATTTTCATTGGCAAAATGACCACTACACTTGGACCAATGACTAAAAGATCAGACAGTTTTGGCCTGGCTGACAAATCCAGATCAAATAGCATTGGAGTCGTGGACAAATCAAGATCCAACAGTATTGGTCTTTTGAACAAATCAAGATCTGATAGCATTCCTTTTGGCATTTGGAATCCAAATCCAAATAGACGTGATTCCATGAATCAGCTTTACATCAACACTGTAATTTTTTATCTTTTAAATGTAAATCTCACACTTTTTAATACACAATTACTTAATAAGTAAAATTATTAATTGTTTTATTGTTTGATAGAAATTCTTTTGCAAGAGATTAATTCCATATTACCTCTCCCTACCCCTTGCTCTCTATTTTGTCATTCATGTCCCTATTGAAGAACCTTCAACTCTCGCCATGTGGGTGAAGTGTCTTCCTAATTTATTCCTTTGTCTCTTTGTCGCACTTTCGGATACTGACGAGTGAGTGATTCGTGTTTAGTATTTCATATAAATAATAGCTTCCAAATAACTTAATTTATGACAATGCTATTGAAATTAATTACCCTTTAAAGAATTTAAATTACCTAAATGCTTTTTCCTTTCAAAGTCAAAGTTATAGTAGAAAAATTTTAATGGGACTCGTGGCGTCTTGCGTCGCAGATGCATATTTAGCATGGCCAAAGGAATTCTTTAATGCAATTGTTGGTTATGGAATTGCACAGGTAGACTATTTGTAATGATAATGAACTGATCAATATATTATTAAGGATAATACCGATATCTTATTGTCTTCACGTATAGTTAACTAATCATAATTAATATAAATGTATTGTATAGATATTTTACATTTCTGCACTTGGGCTAGATCGAATGAACTGGAAACTTGGGAAATTCATTTATGCAATAAACTGTGCAGGTTAAAAAATACTTCCAAAACTATATAATTTAACTTTTAACATTTTTCTTGCATAGTTTTGCTTGTGATCCTTCCTGGCCTCTTTGCGTCTGAATTTCGACTTATGATTGCAGTTATTCTTTATTCTTTTCTACTCATGACCATGTTTTGGAGTGCTTTCTCTAAAGTTACATCCATGCAGGTATTTTAAGTTTCGTCACGATTTAAGCTAATCTTTATAAATCAAAGCCATTTTTAATTAATTATATAATTATGAATATAAACAGAGGATTCGTGGTTTAAATTATATTTAATATAATTCATATATTATTTAATATATTCTAGGATTTGAGAACTTGGACAATCTTTTTTTCATGTATTGGCGGCCTTGGGTTTGCAATTTCGGATTTATTTATTGGTCTTGATAGATTTTATACAAAAATGGATCATGCCGAAGTATGGATCGCTTTAAATTCATTAAATATCTTTATTCACTAACTTGTTAATATTTAATAAAATTCAAAATTTAAATGTATAGGAATAATTATAAGATTTTTGATGTGCATTAACAGGTAATACTAATGGTTTCCTACTATGTGGCTCAATTTGGACTGGCAATGAGCATTTTTCAATCAAAAGCTGGTCAAATTACATATCAAGTCAGATCTTCTTAAAATTATCATATTTCGTTCAATTATGAAATAACCTAAAGCTTCCTAATAGTTTTTAATTATATATATATTAAAGTTAAACTACCAAATTTACGTATAAAATAATGTAAACCATAATTTGTAATTGAATTACTTAACCGTTTAATTTCATGATGTATTCAATTAAAGTATACTTTGAATGTAATTGCCTAATATTAGATATATTCAATCTCAAAGAAATTATATTTAATGATAAATAAAAAAAACTTGTTTTACGAACCAAAACTATAAAGAGTTCACTTAATCAGTAACTGATTTTGATTCTTCTTCTTGATTTGACGATTTTCCATTTCCCTGTCGGTTTCGCTTTGCACGTTTTCCTTGATTTTTCATTTTCTTCTGAGGGGGTTCCAATTTGTCGGAATTACACATGTCACGAGTTCCTGGCCCCCAGAACTTTGTAGGATTCGGTTGAAAACGAAGTAGAGCTTCTGAACGAGACGAAGGATTTGCATCTCTTCTCAAGGTAAAAATGTCCGAAGTCACGCCTTCCGTGACTATTGGAAGAGACAGAAGTTTCATTGTAGTTGGGTTTGATTGGTTGATTCCTTCAGTTCCCACTTTTGACATGTTGTGCCAAAGGTGAAGAATATCCCAAATGACCCGAGTCGGGGCATTTGTTTTGATACTGTTTGGAGTAGTATGGGATAATGACACTTGATAATTTAAATTCATCAGGGCGGACCTTTAATAAAACAATTGATAAAACTACATGAAGTGAATAGTTTTTTTTAATGTAACGAGTAGAGTACGTACTAAATAGACATTCAAAATTTTGAATGATTTATGATAAAATTGTTGAAATTTTGAAAAATTAATTATTTACCTGATTTTAAGTAAAGGAATCGTAGATGTTTTGAAAAATGAACAAATCTCTGGAAGGTCATAGAACAATGGAGTTTCTACTTCTTCGTAAATTAAATTTAGGAGACCCTAATGAAAAAATCAAATTA
>VJMY01001041.1:0-21354 GCA_009869795.1 Neelides sp. FZ-2019
CCTTCTGATAAAAAATTATATTCCACAGAGATGACCTGAGAAAAATTAAAACGTTTCATTAAAAAATCATTAATAATGTATAAAGCTAAAGGCAATAACATTATTTGTATCATTTATAAAATATGACAGATCCTACATAAATATATTATGAATGACTCTGTAATAATTCAGCCTTAAAAATTTAAACTATGATTATAAATTGATAATAATTAGGTAGCTAATTAATAGGTATTTAGCTATATAGGTAAAGCGATTGTGAAGTTTCTTTCACTGAAAGTTCAAACTAATAACTGACAATTCACGAACACCGAAGACTCTGGCGAAGAGTTACTACCCAAACCTAACCCAGACATCTTTATTATTTTTAACATCAAATTATCAACTTTTTAAAAATATTTTTCTTTAAAACCACCTTAATAGAAATAAGTTTTGAGCGGTAAAATTTCTAACTAAATTTGTGAAAAAGATATTAAAGTAAGTCAAAAATATATTACTATAACATTAATTATTTATGTATAAGTATAATTTAAAATTATTAATTTTGCCAGCCTAAGCTTACCTTAATTTGCAATGAGGTTTAATACTTGAAATTAGGTATGATGGAATCTACTACTCGCTGTCAAAATTGTAATGCTTGGCTTATTTGTCCAAATAAAAACTAAAGAGGTGAATTGCTTAAATCCTTCTAATTCTAATCTAAAATTTAAAATAATTTCGTTTTTATCTAATAATAACATTTTTAATTCAAGATTACAGGAATCCAGACCTAACCAAACCAAGGAGAAAATCTATCTGAAAGTGAGATCTCTTTTGAAGACCCGTCGTGTAGTTTGTCAAAGTCTGACCCAGCCTCTGGTGCAAAGGGAATGTCTTCCCGCACTCCTCGGTCAAATGTAAGTTTTAATATTTAAAATGTGAAATTTGATTAACATAAAATTTTATATACCATATGCTATTTACAATCGATTAAAGATTAATCGTCAGAAAAATTTATTTATTTATAGGTTAAAATGAATCTTATATTTTTGATTTTAGATCCCTCAACGACCATCAACGTCAAAGGAGAGTAAGAAAGATAAAGAAGAAAATGTAGAGAACCCACCAGTTCTCAAAAGAATCCATAAAGTAAAATCCCCTGAAAAAGCAGTTTCTCAATTTGTAAAACCAAACTTATAATAAAATGTATAAATGTTTCATCACACCAAATTATAGTCATTCGAATTATTAAATATTAATATTGATTGATTAATTTATTTTATAGGTAGCGAAATTGAATCAAAGAGCAACAAAAATCAAAAGAATTCCTCCAAACACCAACCCGAAGTTCCAAACTCCAGCATTCCCCTAAAGATCTCCTCAAAATTTTTAAGAAATTCGTAAAACAAGCACGTCAAAGAATGCGAATCCGGACAAAGGTTATGGA
The DNA here is from genome assembly GCA_009869795.1 of Neelides sp. FZ-2019. Taxonomy (NCBI): domain Eukaryota; kingdom Metazoa; phylum Arthropoda; class Collembola; order Neelipleona; family Neelidae; genus Neelides; species Neelides sp. FZ-2019. Next base: position 1,424 of record VJMY01001041.1, read on the forward strand.
AAGAAATAAGTGAACCCACCACAAACTTATTATAATTATATTTCAATCTCAATGTACTTCCTTCCCTCTTACTAACGAAAGTGATTTCTTGTAATTAAAATTTTAAAAGAAAAAAGACTAACGGAGGAAGGCTACATAATTCATAATAAGTTAAATATTTATATACAACCTGTTAATAAACAAATGTCACATTGTTTTTCCTATCTCCATTTTTCTCCTTTTAAAACATAATTTTAAACATTCATCTTAAACGAATTTAATTACTTTAATCGTCAGATTTTAATCCCCTATTATTAAACTAATCATAATGAACATAAAATTAATATTTTCCAAGTTAGATTATTTTTAATTGCAATTAATATATGATAAAGAAAGTCTCGGGACTCCCCGTTTTCTTACCTTTATTCTAAAATACACTTAATCTTTTGAGTGAATTGCAATAATTTAAACATTGTAAGTTAATTAAAGATTAAATTAAACAAAATGGAAGAAACAGATAGTGAAGAAAAAAGATATGTTGACCGAATTAAAGCACTGGCTTGGAAGGAAGCAAGGGACGCTGGTGCAGAGTTCATTACCATCGACTGGGTAAAAGATCGTTTAAAGAGACCAAGGCGATTGGTTTACCGTGCAAGGGATCGTACTTACGTTAATTGCAAAAAAGTTAAGACAGGAGGAAGACCTGAAATTATGAGCCAAGAATCCAAGGACATTATTTTGGAAGCATCATTGAAAAGAAAGAAAAGCTGTAGAAATGTTGCAACGGAAATTTTGACTAAAAGATCCAAAAGTGTATCTCATGTGACTGTTTATAATTTTAGGAAAAAAAATAAATTAAAACCATTTCATGTAATTAAAAAGCTTCAAAAAACTCAATTAAACATTGAAGATCGTTTATGGTTTTGTGAGTTTTTGAAATTGTGGGATGAAGAAGACGCTCTCCATTTAGCACCATCCGATGAGTTCTACGTTTATTTAAAAAGAAAGCCGAATTTTCAAAATGATCGTGTTTGGGGAAGATCGATAGAAGAAATTGAAGATCAAGAGCGAATTGTCGAAATTTCTTCATATGAAAAGTGCATTGGGGTTTTTATGTGCTTTAGTGCAAAAGGACTAATTTATTGCATTAACTATTAATTAAGGACACAGTTGGGATGGCGATTACTTTCGAGAAACAATCTTAATTCAACATGTTATTCCATTTCTTAAAGATCCAAATTGTGTTATTTGCCCTGAAAATGTGACTTTTCTTGATGATAGGGCTCCCTGTATGAAAGCTCTGAAAACACAAAATTTGCTCAAAGAAAATAAAATCGACTTTTTTGATAATACCCAGTGGCCTGGGAATAGCCCAGTTTTAAATCCCGCCGAACATTTAGGAGCATTATTGAAAGATAGAGTAGAATCAAACATGATCAAATGTTTTCCAAACAATCAATTTTCAACAGAGGATTTGAAATCTCAAATCGTATCAGTTCTCAAATCTCTCAAGACAGAAACGCCTTTATTTGAAAGTTTACTCCGATCTTTCCCTCACCGAATCCTCGCTGTTAAAACCGCAAACGTTTCTCATACCAAATACTAAACGTAAAGAATCGTTTAATTATTGATTGATAATTGTAATTTGATTAGAATTATATAAGATTTATTTTAGTTTTGATTTAGGTGCCGAGGAAAAGGAGAATTCGGGAGATAGGAGATTCAATGTGACATTTGTTTCTTAACACCCTGTATATTCAATAATATTACAGGAATTGATATCAGGGGGAAATGATTTCAAGTAGATAGTTTTCTGGGCAAAATTGAACTTTCCTGATTGTGAGATGATGGTTTAATTATAAAAACAGAAACTGACCACAGCTATATACAAAATCATCCTGGCTGAAAATATATCTTAATCGAAAAATTGGCGTAATTTCCAAATTCCTCATTTATTTTGTAATTAAACCTTTCCTAATGGAAAATGAGTAGCGACGAGAGTTCCTCAGGAGAAGAGTATAAGTCAGTCTAAGAGCAAGGAGCCCACCACCTTATCCGACACGGACTCCTCAGACGACGACCAACAAGAGATAGAAAAACTTAACAATATTGGCACAGGTAGTTAACGATAGACCAAAAATGTGTTTTAGTCAATAAACTAGTGCGGATCACTAATCTGAACTTCGTTAGTAATGCAAAACATAAGTGAAAAAGAGTTACACCAGTTTAAAGCAGAATCTAACAAGTGTTTGTAATTCTAACCTAACCTAACCTAGCTAACCTAATTAAATAATATAAGCACAAAAAAACCCAACCTAACATTACCTAATCAAATAAATATAAATAATAAACATTTTATTTTCACATGCTTTTTCTACAAAAAGAGCTCCAGTCATCGGAACTCCATTAATCGGAGCCATAATTAAAAATAAAAATAGTGAAAGTAAAGCAGCGGAGGAAAGTCAGGAGAAAGGTGGAAAGTGCGAGCGTGCAGGTTATAGTTATTTCCGTGCAATTTCTCATTTCTCAAAAGTAAATAATAACTCAAACAACTTTAACACTAATAATTTTCCATTCTTACTTATCATCAGATTTGTGATCCTCACAACTTAATTAGTCAAAAATTCTTCTAAACTGCGGGCGAACTGAAGGAGGCTAGCACAGCCCACCTCCTTCAGTTTAGCCAAAGATCTAGGATGGCAGAAATTGTCCCATGTAAAAATTATTAATTTTAAATCAATAGACAATCTACTAAAGTTAGTCTAGTGAAAATAAAGATAATAAAAATTCGATAGGCATAAGCCAAGGAATATCTATATAAGATAACTGAGAAGGAAGCGACATAACTGCACATTGCGAACTATGCAGAATATTAAAAAATTTGTGCAGAGTGTAACGTCATCGGAGCCCTTGAAATTACAAGCTATGAAAGTCAAGATGGTAAGGCCCACCGAAATTAAATATTAGGTAATTGTTTTTAGACTAATTCAAGTATGCTGATTACGAATCTTAAGTTGGTTTGCGTCGCTCGTATAAAATGACAAAGTTATAGACATTTAAAGTGAAATTTTAGCAAAGACAGTGAATCGAGCGTCTCGAAAATAGGACGCTGAAATTAAAAATAAACTGAGGTGTACGTTTTGTAGCTAATCAAATTGGCTTCAAGAATATGTTATATAAAATTTTTAACTCTTAGAATGCAATATTAAATTGTATGAAATTATTCGTGAAATAATTAGTAAAAAAAATGATAGTATTTCAATTATTTTCGAGCTCCGATGACGGCATCTTAATATTTATCTCATCGCTAAGGGCTATGTTGGGCATAAACCATAAAATTGCCATGCATAAAAGGTTATAATGCACTGCAAATAAATGTTTGTATTATTTAAAAATCAAGAATCATTATTTACTTGTACTGATAGCCATTTGTATACTATCCTCATGAACCTGTGCACAGCTAGGCTTCATAACATAGCTGTATTATGAAAGATTTTCTCTCGTTAACTAGTCAAAAATGAGTAGCAATATAATTTAAATACTAATTAGTTTCATGAATGAAAAACGCATTTTTAGAAATATTGAACTGCTAAATTCCATTTTAATTTATAATAACAGAAACTACATTGTTAACTACTATGTTACTATAAGTATGCAAAAAATATACTAGGTAAGAATTCTTATTTAAATATAGATGACTTGACTGTAAGTAAATGCATTAATATAAATGTAATATTGTTTGTAAGCAAATGAATTCAAATGTTTCAATTTCATTAAAAATAATATTTTTTTTTATTTTACATGAAAAATCTTTAATATTTTGGCAGAATTAAAATCATAATGTTACAAAATTATTGATTTATGTAATTAAATAGTTTACAAACAGTGTAAAATCTAATAAAATGTTGTTTCCTTCAGAGCAATCGACCGAGTTTAAACAATTGAATAACAAAATCTCTAAAACCACAACTGCAATGACTTAAATAACTAGCCATAGCTTAAGCCGGGTTTTGGAGCATAAGAATCCGAAGGGGCCAGCGGTTGACTGTAGCTATTATCATGGGGGGAATGAGATTCGTGTCCAATGGTATTTGATCCAGGAAGCTCCACGCTCTGTTGGATCACGAGATCCGAAGAGTGCGAAGGATGCGAGTGAGACGAAGGAAGATAAGAATCATGTAGTAATGGGTATTGGGGTGCTGGTGTATCATTTGGTGACCCATAAGATGGTTTTGGTGGCGGTCCGTAAGTTGGCTGAGGTGGCGGTCCGTAAATGGACGGTGGTGGTCCATAAGTTGGTTTAGGTGGTGGGCCATATGTTGACGGCGGTGGTCCGTAAGTTGGTTTAGGTGGTGGGCCATAAGTGGGCGGTGGTCCGTAAGATGGTTTCGGTGGTGGGCCATAAGTGGGCGGTGGTCCGTAAGATGGTTTCGGTGGTGGACCGTAAGTTGGTGGTGGTCCGTAAGATGGTTTCGGTGGTGGGCCATAAGTTGGTGGTGGTCCGTAAGTCGGTGGTGGTCCGTAAGATGGTTTCGGTGGTGGGCCATAAGTTGGTGGTGGTCCGTAAGTTGGTGGTGGACCGTATTTTGGCTTAGGTGGTGGACCATATGTCGGCGGCGGACCATATTTAGGCTTAGGCGGTGGGCCGTAAGTTGGTGGCGGCCCGTATTTTGGTGGCGGGCCGTAGTCGGGTCGCGGAGTTGCCTTTTTCTTTTTAAACAATCTGTGTATCCAGCTGAAGATTCCCTTCTTTTCCTTTTTCACTGGCGGGCCGTAAGTATCCATGGGTTGGTAGAAATTATGATGTCCATGATGTCCATGATCCGGTAAATAGGAATCTCTCAACGGGGCGTCTCTCCTCCTTCGCATTCGCATTTTGGAATGGAAAAGTTCTTGAATTTCTCCTTTGGATTCCCCATCTCTCACTTGGAATCCTGAGCACTCGATAAAAATTTGGAAAAGGAATAACACAATGAGAAATTTAACAATTTGAAAGTTCATTTTTAAATCCACAATTAAACGCTTTATTTCAAAATTAGAAAGTTTACAAATTCCTTTTTGTAATTTGACAAATTACACACTACAACTTGAATTTGTTTTAACAAAAGACTTTAATTATCCTTAAATTCTAATATTGTTTATATCAAAATTAAAAATCAAAATCAAAATTATTTAAAATTAAAATATAAAAAAATAAATTATTAATTAATTTAAAATATAATAAATTTTTCTCAACTCGAACATGAATATAAATGGAATATTGATGATGAATTGAGTGAACGATTCAAGGGTGTGTGAACTTTTATACGAATGTGTCGAGCTATGGGATTTTGTCAATCCCCGTCTAGTGTTTGACTTCAGCTGGACTCACAAGAGAGACAAAGAAGATAAAAATTTCTAAGTATTTGCCTTTCACTTCAAACATTGGGATCTCCATTACAAAGCTATTTAGTAAATAAATCGCGCTCCTCTACTTTGCTTCACAATGAGAGAAAGTGGAGGGTTATTGTGGGACTCCGCGTATGCCGACATATATTCCTCCTATGCCACCGCCAAGGTTTTCAGTATCTTTACATTCTTTTCATATTTATTCCTAATATCAACACTGGGAGTATTTAAAGACAAAAAAGCGAAAGCACATCCCATGTCTTTATTACTAAATGGATTACCAAGTTGAAACAACTTGAAAGTCACACATACAAGACACATGCATCTTTACTAATTACTACTTTGCATTTACATTACGCACTCATCGCCTATATGATCCTTTTAACTAATTGTAAGTAAAAAAAATTTCTTATTTATAATGTAATATTTAACTTACCTAAATATAAGGGCTTACTTGAATTTCCGTTAAGTTAAACTCAAGATTTAACCAAGTTATTATAGGTATTCATAATTGAATAATTCATAAAGCTACATACAGATAATAATGTTCAGGCAAGAAATACAAATCTCATGTTTTCATGTTCATCTTTCCCAAATTCGACACACTCATCATGTGATCATAAAAGGAAATACATTAGACAACATTAGAAACAAAAGATTTTGTAGTTGACTAAATTGTAAATTGAAATGAGTTTTATGAGAATGCCAATATTAAGTAGTTGAAGGCGTTGGAGCTATAGGGTAAATGTGATGTCCAACCAAAAGAGATTGAGAAATGTGTGTTATTGACTCATCTTTGAATAGAGTTTGCTAACTCATAGCTGTGGATGATTTGACTGATGAAGTGGCTGTAAAGAGATTCAATGAGGGGATCTCATGTCGCGAAGTCAAGCGAATAATCAATACTTGTCACTACACTCCTTTCAGTTACGCATCATAAGGGCATTATGAATTATGAGAATATTACAATACTTTAGCCAACTTTGACTTTATGCATATAATATCTGTACATACCAGTATTTATAGTACATTTCAGAGAGATCAAAATTATTTTTACGAAATTAATTCCAAATAGAATTATCGTTAATATTCATTTAGCTTACTATTTATCATATTTACTCACATATACATGTATAATAATTGTTCAAATTATTATATGTATGTAATACCATGATATTCTTCAATAATTATTCTATTCACGAATTATCATTTAATTATTCTATAATTCTCATTTATCCGCCTGGTACCTTAGTTAGACTAAGCAATTTAAAATATAAATAAATAATTATTAAGCAATTTTAGTATATTCGCAATATTTACTTGCATTTGCTTTCAATAAAATGAAAGGTTAGATGGGGAACAATAGAGAAATTTTTATAGAATACTTGCGAATAGTCTAGAAGGAGTTCGTAGATTCCAATGTGTGTCATTGTCATGAAGTTGGATTGGTGTGGCTTTGATCGAAGTGTAATTAAAAGGACTTTTAAGACTTCTTGATCCTACATCCTACCATGTATCCTGGCATACCATAGGTATACATACCTTGACTTGTTTACTGGTTTTAATCGTCCTCTGAATAAGTAATTCTAACAAGGGACGAGTCCTGAAAATAATAACTTTCTTTCTCGTAATTCCATATCAATTTTCTGATCAATGAATGGCAATTAAAAGGCTTAAAAGAGAATTCAAACATTTCAATTACAACGGATATTCCAAAAGCGCTTGCATGATGTGCAAGAGTCAAATTTTTATTGCATGTGAAAATATTAGTAATTTTGATTACTTTAGTTACCTTAAACTTAAAATTCCTCATACTTGAAGGAAATATTATATTTTGAGCAATATAATTAAAATTACTGGGAAATGGGTTTTATTATTGGTCCGAATGTTCTTCTTTCTTTCGGCATTTTAGCATTGTTTGCTTCGATTTATGTTGGAATGGGAGGCTGGGACTATTTGGTTATTCGGATCGTTCGTTATGTAAAATTTCTATTTAATTTCCTTATAAAATTCTGTTATTATATTTCTCATATATCAATTGTTGTAAAAATCCACGCAGAATGCCCGATTGGTTCCTGGGACGAAAACGTGGGAAATGTGGCGTGAAGTTCCTGTCCCAATTTATCTCAAATTCTACATCTTTCACGTTGAAACCTCCGATGAGGAAATTATGAACGGGAAAAAAATTCGTGTGAAGGAGAAAGGTCCTTACACTTACAGGTTCACAATATTTAAAAATATTTTCCATATTTTATTTCTTGTTGACATTTAACCCAAGTTTGCAATTTGTTACAAATTTTAATTTCAAAAGTTTACTTTTACCCCATGTTTTGAATAATGATTAATGTTTCTTGTTTAATTCTAAATTAACCAAATAATAAACCTAATTATTATGATAATTTTGTTCTTATGTAGGGAGGAACTTGAAAAAATCAACATCACAATAACCAACGGAACCAAAGAATTCGTCGAGTATCAAATGCCCCGAATTTATTACTTTGAGCCTGGAATGTCCGTTGGGAGTGACATAGAAAAAGTCACAATTCTCAATATGCCCTACGTGGTTAAACTTTTAAACTAACAATTAATAATTGACTAAATTAATTAACTTAATTAGCAAATTAAATTAATATAATATGGATTGAATTGGAATATTTTTATTGAATTTGAATCCTAGCAAGTTTGTTAATTTTAAAGGCATTTGCGCATTTGGCCAGTGACTTCGTAGGAGACGAGGATCCAACGATCCTCAACATCCTCGACGAAGGTTTGAAAAAGAAAGGAGAGAAATTGACGCGAACGGAAACAATCAGGGATTTAATTTTTGACGGAATGAACGCCCAACCGTATCTTGACCTTTTCAATGAGCCAATGGTCTCTGGAGCCTTGAAGACTTTGGACATTAAAATCCCATCTTCTCTTGAAGAAGGAAAATTTGCTTTGCTCTATGGGGCAAGTTAAACAAATTGACCAAAAATTATCAAAATTAACCATATAAAATATCATTCTCATATTGATTTGCAATTTTAATTACAAACTTAATATTTACCAATGATTAATAATTGGCCAATTATTTTATTATTAAAAATTGTTATTAAAAGCGAGCTTTTATGAGAAAATATACTAAAATATAAAATGTATAAGAAATATAAAAAAATGTTTTTATTAACAAAAGTATATAATACTATGAAAAGTTTTATTTATTTATTTATTTTTGCATTTAGAAAAACGGCACAGACGACGGTACTTTTGTTGTAAGTCGTGGAGTTGAGAATACTGCTGATTTCGGTCGAATTATTAGCTGGAACGGAGAAGACAAGTTGGATTATTGGAAAGATTCCTGCAATGACATCAATGGGACCGACGGGATGGTTCATCCGCCTTTTATATCCAAAACGACAATTCTCCAATCCTTCACTCCGCAACTCTGTCGCTCCCTCACGTTCCGATACAAAGAGGAAGTGAAGATAGGAGAGTTGAAACTCCTACGTTTTGACTCCTTGACCTATGACTTGAAAGGGAAGAGCAACAAAGACCTTTCTTGCTTCTGCCTGAAAGAGAAAAAAGAACAGTGTTTGCCTGATGGCTTATTCGACATTGCTCCTTGCACTTACGGTTTTACCATCAATTTCATGACTATTCCATTCATTTAACTATTTTAACAAATATTTAGCTGAATAAAATAGCTGAATTTTTAGTGGATTTCATTAAATAATTAAAACATTTTTAATTGTAGGGGTATCGATTTTAATTTCCAAACCTCACTTTTTGGATATTGACAAATCTGTCAATTTAGTCGACGGAATGAAACCCGAAATGGAAAAACATAATTCTTTTTTTGATATTCATGCGGTTAAACGATTTTCTTTTTAATTAATTAAATGTTTTAAATACGAATCCTTTATTCAGCCCAAAAGGCTAAAATGCTAACGTTGTTAACATTAAAATTCTACAAAAAATGCAATATTTATAATTTAATTCTAAATGAACAATTCATTTTTCTGAAGTTGACTGGGGCGAATGTAAGAGTGCGAAATCGAATTCAATTCAACATGGAGTTGAAGCCTTGGCCTTTGGCGACTTTCATGAACGTCTCAGAATCAATTGTTCCGCTCGTTTGGGTTGAAGAGGTCAATGTTAAGCATGATACATTTTATTGTTCATTTTACCCATCCATACATTATAGGAGTATAATCAATAATTGTGGTTAATTGGAAGATAATTTTGTTCTAGGGCGGAGATATTGGGAATATGAAGTCCTATCTTCTTCACATGTTATCTTCAAGTCTCATTTTCTGGGCAAACAACAAATGGCTCATTTTCATATCTGGGCTCGGCTTGACCCTTCTGGCAATTTATCTCAAATGGAACAAAAACAGATCTCATATGAAAGGAGCTCTACTCGATTAATTTAATCATAATAATGCTACAAATGTTAAAAACCATTTAAATGAAATAATTAACAATGAAACTTATATTTCACATTAGTTAATTTAAATAAATTATAATATATACATATTAAGATACCTAAATAAATAAAGCTTTACAAACGATTAACCAAAATATTACCAACTTACGATGAAAGCATTAATATGAAATGCAGCTTTACCTATGAATTAAATTAAAATATCAAATGCTATATAAATATATCATTTTTTAATATTATAAACCATAATTAAAAATTAAAAATTATGGTTATTTTATGTTATACTTAATTTGGTTCTAACTATCGGGTCTATACTTTTAAGCGCACTAATATCAATGCCAAATGTGAGTATGAAAACTATCTATAACAAATAAAAAGATAATTTAATTTAATTAAAAAAATAGAAGGCTTAAAAATTAACTGATAAAACTGAAAACGAAGTTTATTTATCATTTAGTTATGAAAATCCCACAAGGCTCTGACAAAAATCGTTCATTTTATCTTTTAGCATCTTTTCAGCTCTCATTGAACTAAAGAGTCAACCGTGGTTTTGTGCAATTTTTGACTGTGCCTTTTAAAAGTTCACAATTTCTCTAGGAAAATTGCACGTTAATACCATTTAGCACGTGCAGTTTGTTTAATTTTTCCAAAAATATTCTTCTTGTTAGTCCTTGAGCTATTTATTTTTAATGGCTCATTAGTTAATTAAGTTTTAATATGTTTGAGAGTCAAGTGGAGACTAAAAATGAGTATCACATTATTTTGCCTTTGTAAAAAAGTCCCGTCATCAATTTCCAAATTAGGATGGAGGGGACTAAAAGTTCAAAATTTCAAAGAACCATTTGTAGTTAAAAGATACTTCAACTTAACCTCCTTTAGCAAATCACCTTCTAAAAATTTAATTGAAAATCTTTCCAAAAATCCTCAGATTAAACCTGGAAAATTAAAAAATCGAGGATTTGAGTTTAGACGACTTCTGGGCCTTGCTAAATCAGAAAAATGGACTTTAATCGGTAAAACAAAATAATTATAAGATTGTCTTATAATTGTTAAATCACATTAATAATGATATACCTGATAATTATAATCATTAATTTAATATGCGGAAAACAATTAGATAATTTAATAAATTGAAATGGAATTTGGTTGTTTTTCCAGGAGCTATTGGACTTTTAATAATTTCGAGTGCAGTGACAATGAGCATTCCATTCTGTCTCGGTAATGTCATTGACATCATTTACACTGGCAAAGAAGTTGGAGAAACTCGGAAGAGATTAAACAACGTTTGTCTCATTTTACTTGGGATTTTCGTCATCGGTGGCATTTGCAATTTCGGAAGAGTTTACCTTATGCAAGTTTCCGGTAATAATTCAGAATTGATTATAATTCATAATTTTCCGTAACTATATTCAATAGTTCAACAAATCCTTCAATTTGACACTTCACAGATTCATCATTAGATATTTTTTAACTTGTTAGCTGTGTATTTTGTTAATTGTGAATTGTATTTTTCAGGTCAAAGAATAACGCAAAAGATGAGGCGTCAAGTTTACTCTTCCATTTTACGGCAAGACGTGAAGTTCTTTGACAAGAACAAGACAGGAGAATTGATCAATCGCTTGTCCTCCGACACTTCACTCGTTTCACAATCCGTCACGATGAATATTTCTGATGGGCTCCGCTCTACTTTCTTGGTCACTGCTGGAGTTTCAATGATGGTCAATTGCTAAAATATATTGATAATTTTATGTTAAAAGTTTCAATTGTTTCATAATGTTTGGTTACTTCATGTTATTTAGTTTTACTTAATGAGATTCTCTTATTATCAAATAATTAAAGAGAATAGTGGTTTTAATGTAATTTTTTTTCCAGTTTTACGTTTCGTGGGAATTGGCACTTGTAGGGTTAAGCATAGTTCCTCCGGTGGCTGGTTTAGCAGTTCTTTACGGGAAATACGTGAAGAATATCACGAAGAAGGTTCAGGACTCCCTCGCTTCCTCAACTCAAATTGCAGAAGAGTCACTCGCGAATATTCGGACAGTCCGTGCATTTGGGAACGAAGAGAAAGAAATGAAGCTTTATGGGACGAAAATCCACGAGGTTCTGTTGTTAACTTATAAAGAAGCAATGGCTAAAGGAATTTTCTTTGGAATGGTAATTTCCCTATCACAATTATCAATACAATTGAATCATTACAGCTCAATTTTACAAGACAAAATTAAATTGTAAGTAAATAAGTAAATAGTTGACAAATAACAACATTTGAATAAATATTGAATTAAATTATGTTTTTAGACTGGTTTTAGTGGAAATTTGATTATTCTATCGGTGCTTTACTACGGCGGATCAATGGTGTCTGAAAAAACAATTTCAGGTTTAAAAATTAAAAATGTTATAAAGATAGTAATTGTGCTTTTAAATTATTATTTATATATAAATTAAATTAATTATAGCTTTAATTAATCTATTATCTGGAAACATAGGTATCAATATAATGCTTTTAATTTTAAATAAGAATTCTTAATTCTTTTAATTGAATTAAATTCTTAATATTTTCATACAATTGTTTTAGTTGGGAATTTATCAGCATTTCTCCTCTACGCCGCTTACGTGGGAGTTGCCATCGGCGGACTTTCTTCATTTTATTCCGAATTAAATAAAGGACTTGGAGCTTCCACGCGCTTATGGGAACTTATGGACACACGCCCATGCATCCCACTCTCTGGCGGGAGTATTATACCCGGCGGAATGATCGGGAACATTGTCCTTCAAAACCTTTATTTCAACTATCCCAATCGCCCCGATGCCCCAGTATTTCAAAACCTGAATTTGGAGGTTGAAGCCGGGACGATTGTGGCCGTTGTTGGGCCGAGCGGATCGGGGAAAAGCACATTGGCGTCGTTGCTCCTTCGCTTTTATGACCCAAGTGGCGGGAGAATTCTGATTGATGGAGTTGATCTTAAACAACTTGACCCTTTGTGGGTTCGAAGGTCAATTGGGACTGTTTCTCAAGAACCTGCCCTGTTTTCCTCCTCCATTAAAGAAAACATCCTTTACGGTGCGGACAATCCGGATGAGATCTCTGAAGAGAGAATCATTGAAGTGGCCAAGGAAGCCAATTGCTTCGATTTCACGACTTCTTTCCCTGGGCAATTCGGAACGATTGTTGGCGAAAGAGGAATCATGCTCTCTGGAGGACAAAAACAAAGAATTGCAATTGCAAGAGCGCTTATCAAGGTATAATTTCTTTTAATTTAAAAGATCATTTTAATTTTTTTTAAATATTTTAAGAAGAATATAACTTTGATCCATTTATATTAATTTTGTTATATTTATTTATTTGTTTTTATTTCGCAGAATCCCAAAATTTTGATATTTGATGAAGCTACAAGGTAAAAGTTAAACTGTTATTTACAATTTTATTTAAAATTGTATTAAATGTAATTGTAATTAAAATGTAGTTTAAAATTTCACTTTTAAAAAGCGCGTTGGATGCGGAGAGTGAGCATTTAGTGAAAGAGGCTTTAGAAAGAGTCGCCAAGAACCGAACTGTCATTACAATTGCCCATCGCCTATCAACGATCAGAAATGCTGGTGAGGATAAATTATTATTATTTAGTAAAGTTGAGCTATTTAACTTAATAGATATTATTTTTTAGACAGATACAACATAACATTCAAAACATATTATAAGATCAATGTAAATTAATATTATTAATGTTTTATTTGCAGACAAAATCGCAGTTTTAAGTGAAGGTTCATTTTCTGAAGTCGGTTCTTACGAGTCATTGATGAGGATTGAAAACGGGATGTTCAGAAAACTAGTTGAAAAACAAACGATTGTACAATAAATAGCCTTTATTTAATTTAGATTTAATTTCATTGAAAATTTTAAAGTTTATACAAATAATAATGCTAAGAGAATTATTATAAAAGATTAAAAAATATTGTTTGGTCAATATTCTCCATATTCTGCATATTGCTGGACGCTATTAAAGTATTATTAAAAATGATGAATACTTTAGTGTGTTGCATTAATTATTTAAATTGTCATTATAAGATTCATTTAAATAAAATTAATTGTATGTCTGAATGAGCAATTACAATGAGTTATTGCATTAATTGGCTTACAAACTTCACTTGCAAACTTTCAATTCATTCGAAGAAGAGTCTTAATGGGAATGGGGTATATTGCGACATTGGTGCGACAAAAAAACCTGAGTCTAAATACATCCTTTCGGCCGCGTCGAAAGTGAAAACCGCTTCAATTCTGAGTCAAAAATTATAATTTTTCTAAATATCTTCCCAGAATTAAGCTAATTAATTGATCTTTAAGCATTTAAGCAAAGCCCTTTCGTGAGTTAAAGATTCAATCACCTACTCATTAGCTTTTCACATCGAGTTAACCACATTTAGTTCATAATGAGCGGAGGCGTCTATGGAGGAGGTAATATCCATTTTTATCAATAAATCAAATTTAGTATGAAATTATTAACCACAATTAATTTTAATCGTGTATAAGAAGTGTGTTAAGATTCGTGAATATATTGTCTTTATTCAAACAACATTAATATAAGTGTCATTAGGTTATTACTGAGTTATTTTACGTAATTATAAAATCTCATTGTTCAACAGATGAGGTCGGAGCTCTTGTCTTTGACGCTGGGCATTTTTCCTTTCGTGGAGGCTATGCTGGGGAAGATGTGCCGAAAACGGAAATTCCATCTTTGGTAGGAGTCTCGGAAGAACCCGCCACCAACGGAAATGGGGACATGGGCGAAATTGACATCAAGCCCCATAAGAAGTACACCATTGACACGAACAATATTCAGTATTGTAAAGCAGGTCTGGCAGAATTCATTCTTAAGAAAATTCTCAAGAACATTTTGAAAATCAATGTGTTTTTCTAAATAATTAATAATCTCAATAATTAATAATCTCAATAATTTAATTATTGAGGGAATAAGTGTCGAGTACGTAGCCACACAAAATTTTGTATTTGGTAAGTGTTTTTAGACTAATTGTATAGTGCTGCTTCAGAATCTGAAGTCAGTCTGCATCAAATGACAGAGTTATGGGAAATAAGTATAGGAATGCATGTTAAATTCATGAATAAGCTTTTTCTACCCTCTAGCATACCCCAAGTAGCTGATTGATCCTGTTAAAAGCTAAAAATGATCTCTCGCTTCGCTTAGGAACACGATTCAATTAACCTAACCTAACCTTATCTAACCTAATTTAAATGAAATTAATTAATGTGTTCGACGCAAACTAACTTCAGATTCAGAATCAGCACTACTGAATTAGTCTAAAAATACTTACCAAATAAAAAATCGTGTGCTTAACGTAGTCGAAACTTATACCATTATTGAGATTATAAAACTTATTTATTAACAATTATTAAATTGTGAAATGAGTCTAAAATAGTTAAATGAGTTGAATCTTCTAACCTATTAAAAGTAAATAAGTTAAAGTGGTTTAAAACAGTAATTTTTCAATTTCAGGATTGGAGCTTTCATCTTTTCTCAAGGACGGCGGGGTGGAGGATTGGGACATGTTTGAGAAAGTGATTGACTACGTGTACGAGCATTCGCTCTATGCTCAGCCTCAGTATCATCCTCTCCTAATGTCAGAACCTCCTTGGAATCCACGGAACAAAAGAGAAAAACTCACAGAACTCTTCTTTGAAAAGTATTCTTGCATTTATCATTTCATTCAAAATTTTAAGTATTTTTTGAGATTAACATTTCATTAGATTAGTCCTTCATAAGTTTCTTCATATTAGCTTTATAAGTTTTTATTATTGACAAAGTCAATGTTGATCAATAATGATTTTATAATGTATTTTGATTTTGTTGAGGATCGAATATATTAAACATTATTTTTAAGCACATTTATTTATCATTATCAATTATGCAATATTATTAATTTTAATATTAAATTACTTTTTTTAAGATACAATGTCCCAGCGTTCTTCCTGGCCAAAACGGCCGTTTTAGCAGCATTTGCCAACGGGAGGAGCACGGGAGTGGTCGTGGACAGCGGAGCAACTCACACCTCCGCCATTCCCGTCCACGACGGCTATGTTCTCTCACAGGGAATCGTCAAGAGTCCACTTGGCGGAGATTTCATCACGGCCCAAACTCGAACTTTCCTCGAAGAAGTCCGGAATAGAAATCGTTCCTCCGTATCTCATTGCTGGCAAAGAACCCGTTCATGAAAATGAAAAACCCAAGTTTACGAGGAAAACGGGACTTCCGGAGGTCACCAAGTCTTGGCATAATTACATGGTCAAGGTATACTAATCTATTTGTTAATTTGTTTATTAATTTAACCTAACTGTTAAAGTTGACTAATTAATCTTCAATAATTATTTTTTAAATTAATTTAGCAAGTTGTTCAAGATTTCCAATCGAGTGTTCTGCAAGTGATGGATGGGCCCTATGAGGAAGAAAACGCCCTGTCAATGCCACAAGTTCAGTATGAGTTTCCCAATGGCTACCACAGGGAATTCGGACTGGAGCGATTTAAAATCCCCGAGTATCTCTTTGACTGTTCGGGTCTACGCGGGGTTGGAACGACGATGCTCGGAGCTCCACATCTCGTTACGACTTCTGTCGGAATGTGCGACGTTGATCTTCGACCTGTAAGTTATATAACCTGTTAAATTATTTATCAATACTTTCAAATAGGTAATCATGTAATAATAATAATAATTAATACTTGACTATAATAATTAATAATTAAAAGTTTATTATTTAATTTTTATTGACAATTTGTTAATATTTTAGGCTTTGTATGGAAGCGTCATTGTGACTGGTGGAAATTCGCTTCTTCAGGGATTCACTGAGAGACTCAACCGAGATTTGTCTGTCAAAACGCCGCCGGTTAGATTTTCATTAATTATACGCTAAATTAACGACTACCACACACTCAATTCTAATGAAAATAAATAATTAACTGCATTTTTAACCATTCTGTTAATTAACTGTTTCTGTTAGATAGTTAATTGATTTTTCATTGTAATTGTTAATTAACAAAAATGATAATTTGATTAAAATAATTGTCTTTTAGAGCATGCGATTAAAGATCGTGGCCGTGAGTGGAACTGGAGAGCGCCGTTTCGGCGCTTGGATCGGCGGGTCCATTCTCGCTTCTCTCGGCTCCTTCCAACAATTGTGGATCTCAAGACAGGAATATGACGAGGCAGGGAAGTCACAGATCGAACGGAAATGCCCATGAAAACCATCAACGCCACGAAACCATCAGATTTTATATACATGTACAGATACTTTTTTGTAAAATAAACAATACTTTTTTCTCTGACTTTTAATTCTCATCATTTTTATTGTTTTTCAATGATTGTCTCAATTGCTTTTTCTCAATATTTTGCCCAGATAACAAAATAGGAAAGAATCTCTTTCTAAAGAACAAATTGTTTTAGAAAAGAGCTTGTGGTCTCGTTTGGATCCATTGTTTGATTTGTGGCACCGCAAATACATTTTCTTGGTATGCTTTGAGAATTGGATATTCCTTCAGCAGCTCGGGGTCAACCGTGGTTTCGTACAACTCGAGGAAAACGCACAAGAACAGATCGGCCCAGGAGAGTTTTTCACCAACGAGCCAAAGTCCGCCGTTGGCCTCAACGGCTTTGTTGAATTTTGGAAGATAATTGGGGAAAACTTTGTCTTTGAGGTTGGCAAGAGCTGCGGCTTTCTTTTCGGGGTTTGTTTCCCAATGGTAGGCCCGCCAGTCTGTGCGGAAATCCTTGCATGCGTCCACGTACTCGTCGCATTTTGCGGATTCGAAGTCGTTAGCACCGGCTAAACCGTATTGTTTGGCGAGGTAACGGGCTATTCCGGCACATTGGGTCAATTCTTTCCCGTCAAATTGAAGAACCGGGAGTTGACCCCAAGGCATGGCTTTAATATAAAACAAATATTTAAATAATAATAAATAATAATTATATTAAGTTGTTAATTATATATAAGTAGGTATTTTTAGTTATTTAGCTTCTTAAACATTTAAAAAGCTATTAGCTTTTAATTCATTTATTATCTTCACTTAATTTTATGCACTTTAAAAGTCAAATAATTGAATAATTATACAAAAAACGAATCCAAGTTAATAATTATTGTAAATACTAATGAGGATATTTAATTTGGTAATTGACTAGGCTTGCTTAATGTCCTTACTTGGCTTTAATTCTGCCCACTTGTCAAATGGGATTCTAATGTCTTCAAATGGAATTCCAGCATAAGCAAAGATCATCCGAATTGGTTCACCCAGGACTTTCACGTTGAAATAATACAACTTGTAAGACGAACCTTTGAAAATTCCAGTAATTATAGAAAAATCAAATTCAGATTAATAGCAAAGCTTTCATAACTCTATTAAATTTTCAATCCCAATTTTATGTTAACATTCCTTAACAGCAATACATTTCTTTAAACCACTACTACAAATCTAAAAATTGGGATTAAGTCTCAATGTCATATTGTAAAATTGGCAAAATCTAAAATCACAATTATGATTTCGTGTAAAATGTAATGTTTAATTGCTCACCCATTTTATATTTTGAAGTTTTTGAACAATTACACTATATTATAATAATAATAATAACTGTTATAACTCTTATTCACTTTGAAGCTTTAAGATTTGATGCTTAAAGTGGCAATTGATATATGAAACACACAAGTATTTGAAACCTAAGGAATGGTTATAGAATTTTTTACTTGTGAAGGCCAAAATGAAATTATTGAGGCAACGTCAGTCAGGATTAGTTTAATAATTTTACAACCTAATTAGGCTCAAGTTCTTTTTAGGGATTGTAAAGGAGCGTTGAAGGTCCTCAGCTGGTTTGATTCCTTCTGGAGTGTCTGGACTCTAATACATTTCATCCCATCATTCCATATAGCCAGCAAAGCCAACATCTCTCGCCTTTGGGAAACCAAGGATTCTCTTGAACCCGCACAGCTCTCTATCCTTCGTGCATTCTCCCTATCCTATTCTCTCCTCTACAGGTTCTCCCATGCTACAGCAAAAGTTCTTCTGCACTCCTGTGCTGGGTGAAGTCAGCCATGGGCTAGGCCCAAATAGTCACGTAGCCCTCCAAGTTGAGCAGAAAACTCGGCTCGTTTCTCCTCGCACTTCTCACTTTGCCTCATTCGCCTCCTCGCCTTTGGGGTCTCCTCGCTGGGAATTTAAAGTTTAATTGAAATTAAGGAAGAGATTAGTTTATTAAAGCATGGGAAATAATAGGAAGGCGATCGAGGCGAATCTCGTCAAAAACCTCAATGTCAAGATCCGTGAGGCCAAGAGTCTCCTGGCCAAACTCAACGAGGAGGAAAAAGAGTTGGAAGTCAAGACATTAACCGTAAGTGTCTCATTTGGAACAAGTGGGATTTTCTATATAATACTTTATATTAACATGATATACCAGAACAAGCTCATTGCCGTTTAATAATCACAATCACCAAATGCTTAAATGGAATTATTCTCAAGTTGTACTAAAATGATTGATCGGTTTGATCAAATTAAAGTTGTTTCATTATGAAATTTTGATTTTAAAAATTTATGATATCATAATTTTTATTATAGACTATGACTTGGTTCATTATATAGAAAGTCAATAGAAAGTTATGTTTGGGAATTTTGTCGGAATATTTCATGAAATAATGGAAATAAAACGATAAAGAGGAGGAGAAATGAAAGAATTTTGAATTAATGAAATTAATGAATTAATTGTAGGCTCAGAAGAAGGTTGAAAGTTCAGTGGCAGAACTTGAAGCTGAGCTTCGCCAAACGAAGCAAATGTTGTTGGATGAAATCGGAAAAGAAAGTTCTACGAATATGCGGGACATGAAGGTAAATTTTATTTGATTAAGCCTTTAACGACAGTTAAGCTTATGATATGAAAGTATAGCAAATTAATTTTACAATAGAGACGTTTAATGGATGGTATATTGAAAGAACACCTTATCGTAAAAATAGCTTGTCAAAATCCACATGCGGGGCCTTTTTTAATTCCTTTTGTTTATATTTTTATTGTCTAATCAACGCATCTTCAATCTACGTAAAAATGTAATTAGATTCATGAAAACAAAATAATTCTATCAAAGGCCCCGCATGTGGATTT
>VJMY01001042.1:0-21345 GCA_009869795.1 Neelides sp. FZ-2019
AATTGATAAAAAGATATGACTATTCTTTTTATAAATGTTTTTACAATCGGCAACAGCACAATTTGATGGCATTTTAATTAAACTTTAAATTAAACAATTTGAAACATGAAAAGTCTAACAAGAACGTGGACCTGTGGAGAATTTAATTGGAGAATTCAAATGTATGGGCGGGTGACGTATGAGGGGGAGTGGTTTGTGAAACTGAAAAATCCCTATCTGTATTTCCCCCATATGGTAAACCCCTAAGTTTGATAATTCCAAAAAATATGAATTTACTTCAATAATTTTGAACGAGAGCCGCATTCCTCTAAATATAGTTGATTTCCAGATCATTCACATTCGGAGCAAAGTGGAAGATGGCTGGAAAATAAATTCCAACTACGTCTGTAGTATGCCATCTGAATTCCAGATTTGCCTTTCTTTGATGTAAATTCGGATTAATTAAAAATATTTTACCAAAAGATGAGTTCATAATTAGCGCCAGTTAAATGATTCACCATAAATATGAAATGTTAGAATTCTAAATCCCTGCTCAAGCTTAACTTACTATTTCGCTTAAATAATAAATTCCCAATAATTTAATAAAAATTAAACCGTTTCACTATATTTTATTTTAAAGAAATTTCTAAATTGACCCGTTTTATTAAATTACTTTCCTTGATATTTAAGAAGTTTAATTGCCATTTGTTTAACTTTGAAATATTTAAATCTAATTATTTCAAAATATTTATACAATTTAATATTTATATTTAGCCTTGATATTAAGAAAAAAATATAAATTTTAATTTTATCTCTAAGTGAATCAATTTTAAAATATCCATTGAAGTACATTGATTTTAAAACTTCATTTAAAAAATAAATCAATGAGATCATAGTTATATAAAAGCATATCAAAATAAAAGGTAACAATTTTTTTACATCTAATTTTTTTTGGATTGTAAATGAATTTTGGAATATTCAAACTTTTATAAGTATTTATTTTGTTATAGTTTTCTCGGTTCCATTTTCTGAATTTCATAAACTTATTTTCTTCATTTTCATGTAAAACAACGTAATTTTTTAAAAAACCTTCTCCCCACATTTGATATAACCCAGAATCAATAATTTTCATACGAATCCTATCTAATTGAATATTAAAATTTGAATTTGATTGAAATAGAAAATGATACCTGGTTGAAAATCTTGGCTCTGTTTTAATTTGTTTAACAATGTAATATTTGTTTGGGAAATGATATCGCATATAATTTTCAAAATTAGTAATAGTAAAAATATCATCTAAAATATAAAATAATTGCGGTAGTTTCAATGTTCCTTTATTTGTAATTATAGGAAAATTAGATTCAATGCGCTTCAAAATGTAACTAAATGAATGAAACGATAAATGAATCAATGTTTTTAAATTTTCAATCACTTTAGAGTTTTGTTTTTCATTTTGCAATATATTAATAAAACTTGAACGAGCTCTCTTAAAATAATAGTCCTTGTTTATCAATTCGAAATTTAAATTAATTTTTTGCAATTCTAATAGTTCTATCGCAGTATGTGAATTTGAAATTGAGAGTACTAATTCATTCCTTTCGCACATTGCCAATTTCTCAAATGTTTGATATATTTTAGGTGGAGGATCAAAAACGATTATTGTAAATAATTTACTTTTATATGCAGAACTTAAAACAAGTCCCATTAATAATAAGAAACTTGATAAAATTGTATATCTAATGTTTGCTTTTGAAATTTTAGAAAATACTAAATTCCCTTGTTCGATAAATAATGTAATAATGGCAAATGAGTAAATTGGTAAGGTTTTTTCTTTGAAGTTATAATATTTCATAAGAGCTTTTATCTTTATGAACCCAATTGCCGCCGTTAAAGCAAAAACTAATAAAGCCCATAATTCTGTTTCAAAAGGAAGTATTAAAAGAGAATAATTAATTACTGTGGATTTTTCAATAAATTTTGTGTAAGAATATTGTTCCCAATAAGATGGAAAAGCTGAATACAAATGGAAAAGTTTTGTTTTAGAATTTTCTAAATATTCCATGTTTTTAATAACTTCATGTGTATTAATTCGAGTCATGATGCGATGAATAACTCTCTTGTCGTTAATTTTTTGATTGTCAATTGTAAAATTCAAATATATTGCTGCAATTAGCAAAAAACATTCAATATTTTCTAATTGATGTGGATATTTTTGCAACATTTGGCAAGGTTCATGCGAATTTTTCATTTCTGAATTTGTAAATTGTAATAAATTGTGCAAAACAATTGCTCCTTCATAATCTCTATTTGAATTTAGTAGTAAATTTGAAATTTCTTTGGGATTTAAAATATTTTTTACAGACTCAATAGGAACTAAATTTGCAATAAAATGTCTATAAACAATTCTTCTTTTCTTTTGAAAAAACTTCATAAAAGATTTCAAAATAATGAGCTGAAAAGGAATTTCATCTTTGATTGAAACTGCATAAAATATTTGACTGTCTGCTGGATAATTCATGCTATTATATTTATTAAAATCTAATGTTCCTTTACTTTTCATCCAGTAATAATTATCTTCCCATTTCTTTGTTTCTTTTATATTTTTTAAATCTCCACAAAATGCTAAAATAAAAAAAGGAATTATTTCTAATGGAATTGTCAATTTAGTTAAAACTATGTTATTATGAAGGGTTTGAATTTGATGATCATATATAATGATTTGGTTGCTTATGAAAATAATGACTTTACAAGTTAAATATTTTTTTGGAATTAAAAGTTCGTTTTTTACTAACAATAAATTAGATAAATAAGAAGGCTCATAAATTGATGTTAAATTTTTATTGAACCATTTATTATTTGTTGGGTTGTTAATAGTAATTGTAGAATTTAGATGTTGAGAATAGAAAAGAACATAATTGTTAAGTAAATCAATTGAATATGTTTTAAAGTATGGGAATTGCTCTAACAGGTGTATCTCACAAGCTCCCATTGATACAAGATATGGTGAAATATTTTTAAATGATTTGCCTTTTGAAAATCTATATTTTAAATTGTTAAAATTAGGGAGGGCCCAAACGAAAGCCAAGTGTATTAAGAGAAAGAATTTAAAATAAATCATAATCTAATTGGTTTTAAGAAATGCTCAAATTTTAAACATTAAATTTTATACAATAGAAAATTTGTATTAAATGAAAATGATAATTCAGTTAAAAGCATGAATTTTCATTTACAATATTGATCGCTTTTACAATTTTTATTTTAACTGATCAATTTACTTAACTACATAACTATAAACAAATATTTCACTATATATAAGAGAACTAAAACAAGAAAATAAACAAAAATGAGTTATTATATTCCATTGGGAAATTAAAATTATATTTAATTTTTAAATAAGTTGAGAAGTTTATACAATGTTAAATTATCAATCTTACAATGTTAGTCTTTGATTAGCCGTCATGTTAAATTGATTAGATAAATATCGTAAATTATTCTTGTTATTTAGTTATATATATATATACGATGAAAGTACGTCCGTTGTTGTCAGACATATTACGTTCCTCCGGAATTTTGCAATTAATAGTTGTCTCTGGAGTTTCACCTTTGATTTATTTTATGTTGTCTTTTATTCTTAAGGATTCCATCTTTCTCATCGTAAAAGATTTCATCGTAATGCCGTTCTCATTATAAAATTCCAAAAATAACCTATCCTTACACTCATTACAATAAACGATTACTATAAGAACGGCATTACAATGAGATATGTTACGATGAGAAACGCGGACCCTATACTTTACTAGAAACTATAAAAGGATCCGAGAAACCTTCCTTCTTTGTCCCTTGAAAGGCTCCAATGAATTACAGATTGTGATAAAAGTTGGAATAAAAATAATTTTGTATAGGACATTTATAAACTTAAGTTTTTAAACAGATGCTTGGGAATTTAAATAAATTTGTGTGATCTGTTTAATATATTCCATAATTTAATCTTGTAAGAGAATGAGAATACTATTTTGTCAATATCACCTCCACTCAATCTAGCAGTTCTCTGACTTCTTAAGCATTGACAATTTACTGTATGAAGAAAAATTTACAAAATAAATTTTTGATGAAATTCTTCTTGCAATATAATATTATCTGCAAGAAGAATTTCCAACAATTGAACCAGAGTTTAATAAACAATTATTATTCCTAAAAAGTATGTCCTAATATCTTTATCTTCTTTCAAATTAGAAATGAGGAAACAAAAATAAGCGCATCTTCTTTATATACCACCAAAAGAGGAAAAGACTTTTGACTACCAAAGCGGAAAAGCCCGGAAAAGGGAAGTGAGAGAAAAGGCGCCGAAACTGAGGAAAATAAAAAAAATGAATTTTTTTTAATAGACCGTATAAAACGAGTTTTCTACCAGAAAAAATGCAAGTTTGTTTTTATTAGGAGATTTCATTTCTCATGTGTGATTTCGTAAACGCAATACGTTTCACAAACACAGCATGAAACTTACTTATAGAGATTGTTCTTATTGTTATTACACTACCTACTGCACTTGCTCCAAGCTTCTCTTATAAATGACCATCTTCCATCAAATGATAATTTTATAGCGCATTCCTGATTATGATCCTCATAGCTTGATTTATGTAACCGTCCGGATTTCGCTTGTATTTATTTAAATTGACCATCTTTAATAACCAATGGAACATGAAGGGGTTGGAGAGTGTGGGGAAAAACTAGTTTGCTTTCCTTGTTTCTTCTCTAATTTATGGCTCATCAGTCTCATAACTTTTACTTTTTGACCACCTTCAGTCTTGAATTAGTCATGACAGACATCGGACTATAAAATTTCTCTTCATTAGAATTCATCTCCACAATTAATTCAAAATATGTTTCAATTCAATGCATAATATGCATATAGATAATAATTAGTAATTTATATGTATTTTGTTGAACCCATTCCACATTAACGGATGAATCTTTTATTACAAAATCATGCAAGTTGCTTCAGAAAATTGCATTAGTTCTTATAATATATTGTACTTTTACTTTTCTAACATGTTAGTGTATATAGATTATAATTTGTGTGAAAGTGAAAGATTATTCATTTATTTTATGAATACTTGATAAAACAAGTGAAAATGCATTTTTATATCAAAAAACACGAATAAAAGTGGAAAAGATAATAAAAATGGAGTTTATTAGTTTATTAATCAAATTAGAAAAATTTCTGTGCCTACGTTTACCACTGAACCAATGATGCTTCCAAGTACTTCAACAAAAAGATCAAGATACTTATTTAGAAACTAATTACATCAAATGATAAATTTATCTTTCGTCAAACTTTATTATTTAAAGGTAAGTCAATTCAAAATTAAAAAAAGGCCCCATATTATATAACATTATATCTACTATGCAAATGATGATAGCTATCTCAGCTGGAGTAAGAGACAAATTGGAAAATAACTTAAACAATAGTAATGTAGCATATGTAAATTAAAGACTAGTAGGTAAATGCCGACAAGAAATACCTTATTATTACCATATCAAATATCATCATATTCTGCATGTTTTGAAAATTAACTATTCATGTGACTTGAATATAGAAAAACAAAATTTATAACATATTTAATATCGCATCTAATTTTCTTTCACGAAATATTTATTCTTTCATTTCAATATTAAATAAAATTATACAAATCTATGCACTGTAAATGTATGAGTCTATTACCAAATCTAATTATGATATTTACAAAAAGAGTAATCAAAAGTACAAATGTAAAATTAATGAATTGTAAACTTAACGATATATGATAATAATATAAAATTACTGATATTAAAACCGGACAATGAATTTTCTATATCATCTAGCGAAACACATTTCTTGAATTGTAATTATTCATGAGGCTGTAGCTAATTAAATAATTAGCGTTTATTGTTTAAAAACATAAATATTTATCATCGGTGTGCCATGTTGATGACAAGTAGACAAGTGGCAAATAACGTTTCAAGTTTTATTTAAAACTTGTTTATAAATATTTTTGTGCATTAGATAAATTTCAGCATCATACTGCAATTTACACTATTAAACAGGGTGATTCTTGGAAAATCGAATTTACATGGAAATGGGAACTTGTTTTCTACTAAGATTTTCAGAATCATCATTTTACTTCTATTCCCATCATCATAAATCTCGACAAGTTTATGTAATTTTAAAGAATCAACACGGTTTTAATCTGGAATGGATTCTTGGAATTCACATCTTATGCCGACAAAGTCAACGGCACACACTTTATGCAACTGATCTACACGAGACAGTCAAAGTGTAACTGTGTTCATTGCTAAGACTTCTTAGGCTTTACTAGATAATAATTTATTATATAATTTTATTATGAATAATGTTTATACTCATTTACTGAAAAATATCCTACATTCTTATTGGATATGAATGATTTATTTATGTACATCCTTTATACATTTACAAGTATGATGAATAACAATTTTTCTCGTTTCTCTCCTGTCATTGTCACCGTCCTCTTCGTCATCGTTAGTAACACAAAATATAGTCTTTAATAAATTATCTTGATTAAAATACAAAAATTGTTGGTAACCTTTCGCACAATGCTTATTATTTAATAATAAATTCATTTTAGTTCATAAATTACTCGTGAAATTTAAGACTTTTAATTGGATAGTGAAAGTTCATTGTAAAAGTAATTTGGATTTTTATTTTGGTAAATGATCAATTGTACAATTCACCACGTTAATGTGAATTGACAAAATCTTATTTAGAAATTTTCATTTCATTGATTAGTACTTACGGCCTTTCAGGGATTTATTAAATTTATTATTAAGTAGGTAGTAAATCAAAGATTTTCACCTAATATAAAGTGTTCATAACATGATATTATTTTATATATTAGGGCAATTTAATTTTTTATGGAAAATTTAAACTATCAATTAGAATTTTCTATAATGCATACAAGGCAAGGTATTAATTTTTTTCACTATTGGGATCTAAATTTCCACGTGTTTCAAAGACACAAACATTGCTGAAACAAAACAACAAAGCTGAGGGATGACTTGCCAATTTGCACCATTTGGAATGAAAGCTACAAAAAACTGAACTTCCAATTTTAATTTCAGGTTATTCTAATTTAAAACCATGGTGTATATCATTTAACTTTTTAAGAGGAGGCGATTGGGTTGAATAGCAGAAATTCCATTTTCTGTTATCCTAGTGCATTGATTCATACCGGACATTTGATATAAATTTTCATCCTTTTGATAAAAATTCAGGACTAGTTTTTTTAGTTTCCTAACTAGTATACTGGTATTTAGCGGCTTGACTAGCTTAAGATTATCTTGAGTTGCTGAAAGTTTTAAACCTAAAGAGATAATATTTAAAATGACTTGCGGACACTTTCAAAGCTAAGTTAGATAAAAAAAAAAGTGAATGATAATGAGAAGGATTAAAGAAGCTGAATTAAATTGAAAAGGTAATTATAATAAAATAAAAGTTAAATTGGTTATTTTATGTTTGTATAATATAAATAATATTAATATAAATGTTAAAATTTAATTTAAAGAAATGTCCAGCATTGACACTGATTTGATTCATATTAAAAAAAGAAAATATCAATTATTTCAGATAATTTTTTTTATATATAACAGTAAAACACACAAAGCCCTTCTCTCTTAAATGGCCCACTTTATCTTTTTCCTCTATCTTTATATGGTAAAAAAATCAGGTGGAACATTAAAGGCAGTGGGGCGTTATGCGCGTTTAACTGTATATATATAGAATGTCAGAATGTTGTCCATATACATAAATATATATCAATGTGGCGTATAATTGACGTATAGATGACATACTATATATGAAATTAATTTTCTACTTTTCAATTAATTCCAAATAAAATTTTAAATTTAATTATTATTATTATTGAATTTATTTTGACAAATCAAGTTTGAAACAATAAAACGATTTATAAAAAGATATAATAAAAATTAAAGATTTGAATAACTTTCTTATTAATTAATCATATTTAAAATTTATGATTTAATATTGAAACGGCTGAGGAAACCTTTCGTTAAAGGTTTCAAAATAGATTGAATTTTCTGTAACGGATTTCTTCTTCTGAGATTTCCTTGAACTAATTTTAGAGGTTGATTTTGAGGAAACTGTTCAATGGGCCTATCAGGTAGAAAGGAATGTTCAAGCCCATCATTCTTTTGAGGAATTGAAGCCAAAGAGTTTCTGTCGGCTCCGTTGACATCGAGAAAGTCGAAAGGATCTGCAAACTTTTGGAACTCAAATTCTCTTTGGAAATTCTCTCTTTGAGATGGTCGGGCCGTGATGATTTCTGATGGAGTTTGGTGGAATGTAGCTGTTGTAGTGCCAATTGTTTGAATCCTTGGAGGATTCGTCGATGAAATTGGGTTTGGGGATGAAAACGTGACTGGCGCGAACGTCGTCAAAGGTCTTTGTTGTTGAGAAGCTCCGTTCAATCTTATGAACCCAACACTTACTGCCAGATCTCCAGAAGGAAGATACAAAACAGAATTACCTAATTCTTGATCGAATTCATCGTTGGGAAGGTATTTATTGTAGGGAATTTGGCTTGGAATGGGTCTGATGGACTGAGATGTTGGAGATGATGGTAGAATTGTTCTAACTGTAGTTGAAGTTGAATAGTATGAAGAAGGATAATCAATATCAGTGGAAGGGGATCCGTAGCCTCCGAAATGTTGTCCAGAAACATAACCTCCAGAAACACCTGAACTTTCATAATGTTGTCCAGAAGCATAACCTCCAGAAATACCTGAACTTTCAGAATGTTGTCCAGAAGCATAACCTCCAGAAACACCTGAACTTTCATAATGTTGTCCAGAAACATAACCTCCAGAAATACCTAAACTTTCAGAATGTTGCCCAGAAGCATAACCTCCAGAAACACCTGAACTTTCAGAATGTTGTCCAAGAAACATAACCTCCAGAAATACCTAAACTTTCAGAATGTTGTCCAGAAACATAACCTCCAGAAACTCCTGAACTTCCAGAATTAATGCTTTCCTTATTACCACTGCCAGAACTTCCAGGACTATTTACACTACCACTTCCAGAACCTCCAGGATTATTTCCGCCAGAAATTCCAGAATTACTTTCTCCAACACTCCCAGAACTTTCAGGATTATTGCCGCCAGAAATTCCAGAATTACTTTCTTTAACACTTCCAGAACCTTGAGGATTATTTCCGCCAGAAATTCCAGAATTACTTTCTTTAACACTCCCAAAACCTTGAGGATTATTTCCGCCAGAAATTCCAGAATTACTTTCTTTAACACTTCCAAAACCTTGAGGATTATTTCCGCCAGAAATTCCAGAATTACTGTCTTTAACACTTCCAGAGCCTTCAGGATTATTTCCGCCAGAAATACCAGAATTATTGCCGTCAGAAATTCTAGAATTATTGCCGCCAAAAATTCCAGAACTTTCAGGATTATTGCCGCCAGAAATTCCAGAATTTTCAGGATTATTGCCGCCAGAAATTCCAGAATTTTCAGGATTATTGCCGCCAGAAATTCCAGAACTTTCAGGATTATTGCCGCTTGAAGTAGTAAGGTGAATACCAACAGGAGTAATGTCTTGGGGAGAACTGAGACCAACGGAAGTCTCTATCCTTCTTGCCAAATTTGGAATGAGTCGTTCAATTATTTTTCTCATTATTTCGATTTGTCTTCCTTTTTGTGTGGCTGGAAAATAATGAGTGTATTTGTTGAAGAAATTAGAATTTTTGAATGCTTAAATTATACTTACATTATGCTTATATTACATTATTTCAGTAATTTATCCTAGTAATGAATATAGGTCAAAATTTATTTATTTACCGAACAAACTTCCAGTTAAACCAAACGTATCCCAACATCCTTCCTCATTTTCATCCGAGCTCAGAGCTTGTGGAAAAATCATGACAATATTATTCAACTCTGCAACTTGCAAGAACCCGCTATTTTCAATATGATTTGTGTCATTAAACTCCCTGAAAATTAAAACGAAATAATTTAAAAATTTATTTGAAAATGACAATTTTTATTTGTTTGTCACAATAATATTTTAATCAAATTTCTTATTAAATAACTTTAATTCATCATACCTTCCAGTCGAGCAACCATGAAAGTAAAAATGAAGGAGACATTTAACAGTCGAATCTCTGCACCCAGACGGGATATACATCAATCCGGTTTTATCCATAAAACTTTTTTCGTTTTCGTTAAAAAATTCTGATTGATCAAAGTGTTCCAATGGATGAACTGCGACGTTTCCTTTAATTTCACAAATTAATTATTTATTAATTGTTAAAATATAAAAATGGCATAAAATAGAATTGGACATTTTTAATGAGATTTTACTCTTTGCCGATCTTAACGAATTTCTTAATAGAAATTGAAGACTTTCGTAAGCCCCAGCAAATTTACAATTGGCAATATAAAAGTTTTCAGAAGCGTCAGCGCCGCAATCTCCTCCAAAATTATTTGTTGGCTGGTTAAAAATTCAAATTAAATAATGATTATATTAATTTTAAAAATACAACCTGATAATGATTGAGTACAATAATATAATGGTAAAACTTATGAGTTTGTAAAATATATTTTGAATGAAATATTTACCAAAACATTTTCTGCCGCTTGGATAATAATCAAAATATTTGATTTGCTTACAATACGCGGTTCATAAATTTCTAAAATTCTAAGGCTTTGATCTTGTAATAAAAAATGGCAAATTAAACAAGGAAATTGATTTTTGAGGATTTGATTGATTGATAATAAATATTTAAAAGAATAGAAACCTGTTGTGAATTTTGAACTTTTAGTTCCAGTGTACACAAATAATCGTGTATTAAGTAAGTGCCGCGGATTTTCAATCAATCCATTTTTCGCATTTGTTTCAAATTCTGAAATTGCACTTGATATGTTGAATGCTCGACGGAATCTTTGGTTTGAATTCAATTTTGTACATGAAGATTCATATTCTTCAATTCTCCCCGTTCCGGAACCACAACCGTAATGTGCTAAAAATAAAGAAAGTTATAATTGTAAAAATTTTTGATGTGATTTAAAAAAATGCTTTCAAATTATATGATAAAAATAGTATAGAAAATATAATTTAAAATATTTCAATTGAATTACTATCAGAGAAAACTGCAATTCCACTAAAAAGACTCGAATAGGACAAATGAAATTGTTGAGCAAAAGTTCCACCACTTGAAAATCCACTTAAAGTTATCCTATTCGTATCAAGATTCATTGAGCCTATTAAAAAATTAATAGATATACATAATTTAATTTGTATCAGTCATCTAGATCAAATTAGTTATAAAAAATTTTATATGAATTTTATTAAATTCACTTAATCTTGATGGTATTTTCTTCTGACGCTGACAATTGGTTGTCTGAAGTAAGACTAAAGAAATTATTATTAAAATATAATTCATGGTATTATTGTATTTAATCTTTATCATTGCCAGGTAAAATTTAAAATCTTCAAAAAATTACAAATTGCCATAAATTGCCAAATCATTAGCTAAGGTTAAATGAACTTCATCTACGAAGTTAAGCACATTAAGAATGACTCCATTGCGAAGAAAATGAAAGCTTTATATAATACGGAAAAGGGGAAACGATTTAGGGTGGAAAAAGGGAAGTAGAGGAAAAAATATCCAAAGTTTCCAAAGTAAACGGAAATTGCAGTTTTTCTAGTATGCATCTTCATAAACTAGTTTAGACTGCAGAAAAAATGGAATCCTTTGTAGGGTAGAAAAGAAGAAGCGACATTAGTCTTTCTTAAGTGTATGAAGAGAAAGAGAAAACGTAGCAATGATCACACACAGCATGAATCTTTATGATAATTTCATTGTTTCTTTTTGGCATTTATTCATAAAATAAAAACATGAATTATTTCACTCGATCATCATAAAATACAAGATTCAATTACTACTCTTACATTCCTCGATACGATTTTTCATTTGAGTGCCGCAACTTTTATAGGCTATCATATTGAATGCCACGCTGCCACACATGAAGATGAGTGTCGGTAAAAACGAGTTTCATGTTAATAATATATACAATTGACATTAATCATTAAACCCTTATATAAGGAAGGTTTCACGAGTAATGATAGTCAATCTGGTTTTATATATGTTTTATATATGTGTTAATTTTTGCAACTTGAAATACTCGAGAAATTGAGTAATAAGATGCTTTTAAGAAAACATATAAAAAATAGAAAAATGTCCAATAATTTTTCATGGGAAAGTGATATTAAAAAAGAAGTGCGATTATTTCTAACAACTGAAATTAAAAGATGTTTCTCAAAAAATTAAAGATCTTTAAGTTCATTTTTAAAGTTCCTTATACAAAGATATTTTAGCAGCGTTGCATATGAATGAATTAGCTTTATTCACATGAACTTTCAGAATATTGGAATCTCCAATACTAAATTCAGATACAATGGTAACAGATATAAGAGGTCCATTATCTACACCCGTGCCATATTTCTAAGATGTATATTAAAAACCTATTAATTTTATTGTTTTATATATAATAAATAAAAATTATTTAGAATAAATAATTTCTGTCAATGATTAAGAAATCATAAAATTAAGAATTTTATATATCCTTTATTATACATTTCAAGGACCTAATCTTTGGAATCAATTCAAAAATCATATTGACTAATTGACTTCAGTCTTCATTACTTCAAAAATAGAATGAATATTTAATATTAATTTGATATTAGCTAGTTAACTACACTTCTTTTATTTAAAATTTACCATACTTTTATATTTAATTATTACTATTAATTGTACTTATTATACTTTTAACTTTAATATTTTAATCTTACTTTAATTTTATAGAAATATGTCGAGCGAGCACTTTATGATTATACCCCACTGCTGTATACAATGATAGAAGAGTAGAAGAAAGTTACAAGAAATGCTTCCAAATTTCTTTCCAAACACAATCGAATCCTTCTTTTAAAACTTTTGAAAACGTTTTTCAAAATATCTGATTGAGAGTTAATGACCTTGGCTATTTTTTCAATGATTTGGCGCAATTCTTTAAGAGTATGTGGATTGTTGTTATTGGCGAGGTTATTCTTCAAATAAGGCCAAAAAAGAAATCGGCGGTAGTCAAATCAGGCGATATTGTAGTTTGTGTAATAAGGAGTCCAGGGAATTTTTCTCGAAGATAGGCCATTGCTTCATCTGATGTGTGAGGACGTGCATTGTCCTGTTGAAAGCAGCTATACCTTCTTGAGGCAAAGGTAAATTTTCAAATTGTGTTTCGCCAGCCTCAATTTGTTTGATCCATTTGGAGTGGTTTTTTAAACAATAAGAGGAAGTTGAAGAATTGGCAATTGTGTTATCCGACCATTTTGAATGTGCTAATTTCAGCAAAGCTGCCTTTCTCTTCTTTTCAATTGGAATTCCTATATAATATAAAAAATAATTTAATATTAAAATAAATAATAAATTGGTTTATTTATTTAATTGTTTACATTAAAGGTTAGTTATTAAGAAAAAAATATTGGTTATTTGGTTTGTAAATTAGTTATTTAACTTACTTAATAATTGCTTAGCTTGTTAGTTCACTAATTGGTTAGTTAAATTGAATATACGTTTAATTTATAATACACTTATATGGTTATTTTAATAGATTTTTATTTTGATATATTTAGTAATAATTTCATAAGTATTTTATAATAAAAATACTTGGCAAATCTGTCTTCATCTTTTCCATCTTTATCATAAATTATTGGAAAATGATCGACTTCTGTATTCTCGTCAAAGAGCTTCCCTTCTTCATTAAATGTAGCTTAGTCAATGAGATTTTGGAATTTGGCAAATATTTTATCTCATAAATTAATTGGTGAATTAGTTAATGTGGGATGAAACTTTTTTATAATTTTAACAAACTTGGTAGCCATTGAAAGATAATTTAATTCTTGGTCTGACATAATTAAAATTATTACGATAATATTTTATTAATCAAAATTTAAGCAATGTGATGAAAATGAATGTATATAAAATTATGAAATTTATTACACAGGGAATATATCAAAAGAGCATTTTATTAAATCAAAACGTTTTATGTTAAAGTAGGGTATACTAATATATTATATAATATTATAATATATAATTACTTTTTTGATTAAAATTTGATTAGCAGATTAAAATTTTAATAAAAACTAACTAATAGATTAACATTTAATTAAAATATAAAATATTTTACGAAAAATTAAAGAAGTGGTATTGAACCCACTACCTTGTACTCTAAGGCACTCACTCTCACTTTCGCTCTATTGGGATATTGTATTGAGTGGATAGCTGTCCTTCTACGCCTTATTTGGCTTGTCTTTTCTCAACTCTCATAAGAACCCATGTTAAAAATCCGAATTATAAAATTCAGCCGGGCATAATTTCAGCCGGCACTTGTAAATGGGCAGCCATTTACATTGGGGAATCTGTCTTCGCCCGTTGTCTCTTCATTGAATAAAGAACGAATCGAAGCGATCTACCTGGCCCTGAAACCACGAAATATCAAGGAGACGGGACACAATTCGTGGCTCACATTCAAAAGGTTGTAAAAATATACTCAATAACATAAATTATCAATGCATTTACAAAAATGTATAGACATTAGAAATAAAACTATATAATTTATTATCTAAATAATCTTTTTCTTATAGGCCTTGTATGCATCAAAGATTCATGCTTCTGAGGAAAGCGGCCAAAAAGTACAATTGGAATGTTAATTATGGAGAAATTGCTCTCATGTGGCGGCGTGGTGATTGCATCATTCGCAGTGCTTTTCTCGGAGAAATCAAATCGGCGTTTGACAAGGATTCCAAACTATCAAATCTCCTTCTTGACGATTTCTTCAAAAATGCATTGACCGAGTGTCAAACCTCATGGAGGGAAGTTGTAGCGATCACAGTGAGAATTGGGATTCCAACACCGTGTTTGAGCACAGCTCTCATGGTCATTTTCGTTTTGGGGTTGAGCAACTTCTGCTGCTCCAATTAATGGGGCAGGTCCAGGTCCTTGGTCTACTTCAAAATTTACAGCGTTGAGATTCTGTGGAGATCCTTGTTGATAAATTGGTATAAAGCGTTTTCTTGGTTCTGAGGATTCGTTGGCTGTGGCTTCGATGGATGATCATCATGCAGGCCTCCCTCAATCTTTTTATTTCCACTTCCCTCTTCATCAACTTTGATCCGATTTCAGGTACCTGTGAACCAAATAAAATTATTTTTATCATTTGAGACATGTCAAAAGTCTTATATCCATTTCATATAGGTTATTTTAGCTTTATCTTATTGTGAAAATGAAATAAATTAATAAAATGGAATAAATATTTACTTTGAGCAAGTAGGTTCATGAGTATTTGAGTTTTTGATGTGTCTTTTTAATTCATCCCTTTCTTTCTTCGTTTCCTCCAAGTCCTTCTTCATTTTCTCTATCTTTTTCTTGAAGGACTTCTCCGAGTCATCCAGTTTTCGTTTTAAAACACTAAGGATGAAAATTCACAATTATTGAGATTAAAATTCTCAACATCTGCTGAATTTTAAGTTTAAATATTTAACTAACTTTCTTAAAATAATTATTTCGTGGAATCAATCATTAATCCAATAAATGTTATGAATCACACTTTTTCTTTGACCAGAGTTATTCTTAATCTGCCATAAAGGCAATATTAATTTGTGTTATTCATATTTAAAAATTCATTATTTAAATCAATTTATTTTGGACAATTCATTCATGCTTCGAAAATGCTTGTAAAAGAATGGTCACAGCTGAGAAATCCTGAGAATGTAAATTCAAAATCATTTACAGGTCTTTCTTACATTGGACTTACCTATTTTAACCAAATGGGTTCTGAGTAATGTTTATATTTTGACGCGTGAGAATAATACCCACATTTTTATAACTCCTTCTAACCAAATAACCAAAAGAATATGAAAGATGCTGATGTCGACAAATATCTACAACACCAGACACTTAATTGGATGAAACATTCAAAAAATCACAATGTTAAATTTGAGAAGTCAAATGGCAATAGCATAAAAATGTAATACGAGCTGTGGTAAAACATGTGCTGGATTGCAAATAAAATAAATGAAAAATGGTCCTGTTCCAACCAAGCAAAAAGTTACCAAGAAACCAAGAAATTAAAATAAGTATTGGGAAAGTTATGAACTAAAACAGCATTAATTTGCAATGCTTGTTTTCGGAAAATTTTCAAGCTCCGAGTTAACACTTTCACCTCGTCTAAAATAATGTAAAAAGTAATTACAAAAAACGCCAGTTACAACCCTTAAATTGATCATTTCGAATTCTGAAAATGAGATTTTTTGTGTACCATTCAAGTTACCTAATAGAAAATTTGATTAAAGGTTGAGATTTAAGAGAGTTTAATTGTTTAAAATATACTCTTTTAAAAAGAATTTTTGACTGGCATTTTGCTCATCTGCATTCAATGTAGCACTACGTAAATTCCATGGTTTATTTTGGTATGTAAATTGTCCATTTCCAATACTCTTATTTTCAGGGGTCATTTACTCCCATAGCTAAAAAACATTTAAAGTTAAAATCAAGCGAGCAAGTTTTCATCAAGCAGTTCGCCACACGAACTCACCGTCGAACAACAGCTCCTATTACAAAGAAATTACTGAAGCTTTCGTTGGATCTGATGAAACAAGAAGGACTGTAATTAGAATTTTCAATTCATTTATAATTATTTTGTCAATATAAACCATTTCGATTATTTAATAAACCGCACTAAAAACTACTTTTACTAATTAATGCAATTAAATTCTTTAGTTGACTTAATTTAACTAATGAATGAAAACTACAAATATTTAATGGGACTAATGAAATTATTTTATAATTTCAGGAAGTATTACAAAGTTTATCAAACGACCCAGGGCTTTATGAAATGCTACCAAGACTTTCAATTTTTATACCGAAAGCGTGCGGATCAATTTGGTGCAATGCAATTTAGCCCTTCTTATTTATTTAATGAGAATGGTCAAAGGATTGCTGGAAAATTTGGCTTTGCATTGTGAAGCTTATGTAAGTTAATAGTATGATTTTCATATTTAATTTTATCCTTAGCTAATCTTTATTTATTTACTTATAATTTTTTTTTCGTAAGGATAAAGGACAATAATTTATGCATTTATAAATTAATGAGAATTTTCTACTTTGTATTTACAGCTTCATGAATTAATTCCGAGCGTTGTGACCTGTATCGTGAGCAAACAACTCTGTGTACAATACAACACTTCTACAAATAATATTCAATCGAGGACTACCAGGATGTTTATGATTAAAATTTTTATTTATACTTTATTAGTTAATTTCTTTGGTTAACAAAACAATTGCACGACCTGGTGACGATTTTTAAATTGCATCTGCAATGAACGAATATTCAATTACAATTACATTGAATGAAGAGATTTCTGAACTTAAAGAAGAATTTCTCCTTCCAAATGGCGATATTTATCCTAAAATTTTCATTAAAATTACTGGGCTTAGTTACCTTATATATGAGTATATATACGTCATTTGAAAGCGTATTTCTCCCACCCAAAAATGGGAATAAGTTGTATTACATGGAGTGGAATATTTACAGAGAGATTGTTAAATTATTGAAATAAATTTAAAGTTGGCTAAGGGTTAATCTTTACATTTTCAGGGGGCTTCATTATAAAGAAAAAAATGAATAATCAGAAATTTTTGTAATCATTTTTTATCATTGGCATTATTTTCGTTTGACCTCTTTTTAATGGTAGTGATACTTGCACTTTTTTGTTACAGCCAAAGTTGTTTATTGCATATTTTAATAAAACACTCCAATTTGTACAAGAGTGAAAGCGTTCCATTATAAAATGGCACAATTTTTTAATTATTAATAATAAATATTATAAAATTGAGTTGACTCCAATATCATTCACTTTTTCTTATTTATTTGTAGTAGAAAATATACTAATTTTAAATATAATTGATTTCATATTAGTTTAGATCATTATTAGATATAAATTATAGATAAAAATTATGATTAATTAAAGACAAAGAAAGAAATACTTATATATTTGAACTTTATTAAAGCATATTTATTGTATCGCAAATATTTTCAATTAATTATTGCATTGTAACTAATAATTTGTTGAGAAATTATTTATTTGATCTAAAATAATCACAAAGATTACATTAATTATTTAGTTTAAATTATTAATATTTTAAATTTTGATCCCAAGTCTAGATATTTGCGATAAATGGAATGACAATTTTCCAAAGTAGTTTAAAACTAATTTCATACTTAAATGTTAAATTCAACAAAATTAGATCCTCGATATCTTGGGTCTCTGACTTAGAATATTAAGTGGTTATATTTAAAAAATTTATCGACTTTAAGACATTAACTCTTCCTTGACCAACGTGATAATTAGGTATAGCATTGTCATTTATTTTTTTTTTATCTCCACATGTTACATTTATTGGATTGGTAGCTTGACATCCTTTCATTATTGCAAAATTAATATCATTAGCTTTCGAATCTAGGTTTTTAGATTTAATTAAAGCCGCAATGCCAGCGACATGCGGCGCTGCAAAACTTGTCCCATATAGCTTTTTATACCCCGAGTTGAATCTATGCATGGCCACTGGAATGTCACGACCAGGCGCCACGAAACTCGGAAAAATCCTTCCCTCTCGTGATGGTCCACGGCTACTAAAGGAGGAAACACTCAAATTCTCATCAATCGAACCAACTGTAATGACAAAAGGAATATCAGCTTGCAAATTAATTGTTCCACACGGAACTTTTTCATGGTTAATTTCATTTCCACTTGAAAAGACAATGATAACTTCCATCCTAATAAATTCATCAATGGCTAATCGAACCCCTTTACTTATTGTTTCATTTTCATTTCTAGACCTAGCACCCCAACTATTTTGTATTATATGAGGAATTTCCTTGCATTCATATTTATCTGGACAGAAAAAATATTCATAGCATTTCATGACAAGGTATTGGGAACATGATCCATTTACACACATGCGACAAGCAGCCCATTTTGCCTCAGGAGCCACGCCGATATTTTTTCCAACAATTATACTAGCTACGGCTGTTCCATGCCCTGAAAATGACTCATCACGCGGGGATTTTGAATTTGGGTCACTCGGATCAAACCAACCGTGTTTCCCCATGAAATTGTCCCGTAGTTCTTCGTGTTCAATTGAAACTCCTGTATCAAAAACAGCCACACGGACATTTTCCCCTCTTATGCCCATAGCCCAAACTTTATCTGCTTCAATGTCTCTTATTCCCCAGGGAAGAATTCTTGATTCTTCCGGTTCTTCAGTAGATGTTGTAGTTGTAGTTGTTGTTATTGTTGGAGGAGCAGTTGTGGGTGGTTCAGTTGTTAGTTCAGTTATTGGTTTTGGAACTCTAATAATTTCACCCGGTTGTGGTCGAGGTGTGCATTTGTGTCTTTGAGAATTCATTGGATATCTTTTTTTGCAACGTCTGGGAAAATCTCTTCTCGAATCTGATTCTCGGCGTCTTGCCTCTTTTGTTTGTACTTGTTGATTTGAAAAAGGAGACAAATGTGACATTTGGCTTAATTCGATGTCGGTTAAGGCATTGATTTCCTCGTTAACATCTACAGGATAATCTAGTTGGTAAATTATTTCTTCGTTTATAGTTTCAACATCTTCCAATGAGGATAGCAATTCAATGATGGAATAATTGGCATTGGGAATGAAAATTTCATTTGAAATCCAAAAACTTGTGAATTGTTGAGAGTATTTTTCAAGAATTCTTACTGCTTCAAATTGCGAGTGCTTTGCTTGAAATTGTAATTGAGAAACTCTGTATCGAATTTTTTCATCCTGTGATGTGAAATTTTCTTTCAATTCAAAAGGTTGACTTGCTTTGGTTGTTTTTGGATTAATAAATGTGACGAATACATTAATCATCTGGCTATCGTCAATAGATTGGTGCTTAATCTTTTGAGATATTTTTGTTCCATAAATATAAATAATTAACATTAAAATTAATACAACAATACTTTTAATATCCATATTTTAATAATTTTCTATTATTATTTTAATTCAATTTTTAATTTTTTTTCAATGGAAAATTTTTAAATACAACTATTTTATTTTACTATAATAATAATAATTATTATTAAAATAATATTTGAGAAGTAAAAAAATGTATTAATTAATCCAAATGAATGTTATATTTTATGGAATGTTAAAAATTAATTGTGAAAATGTTGCGTGGGTATTTGAGCGTTATTAAATGAAAAATTTGAATAAAGGGGAATGTTTAATTAATGATATAAATTAAATTAAAGTTTAATATACTTTAATTATATGATTATCTACTTCATCACTGACTGCTTTTAAAAGTAAATGTTATCAATTTTTATTTTTAATTTTCATTTTAATATTAATTTCATTATAATTGATTTTATATAACAACTAATTGCTGAATTATTAAATGATAATAATGAAATGATAATAAAATCATTTTTAGAATATTGAGCAAGAATACAAACTTGTATTAAATTATTTATTAAAATTTTCTTTGTCCTTCATTCATAAAAAAATTATTTCACTTTTAAATGCAATTTTCATGTTAATTAACAATAAATTTAAAATGACGTTAATGTTGTGCGTAATTTATTATTCTGGTAAACACATTATCGATGATTTCGTAATTTGTTTAAAATGGTTTTAATTATAATTTTTTTTCCAAAATTAGTGAATATAAATTGCATTAAAATATGAGAATATATACTGATAATGAAATAAAATTCAAACAATAAATTAAATTTTTTTTCATTTTGAGGTCTTTGTACATTAATGATGATTATATGTTGGTATAAAATAATTATTTATTATTTGCCAAAGATTGTCAATGGACACTTGTATGATTCTAAATAAAATCAAGTATGATCAAATATTTCACATTATCCAAGTCAAACAAAGTTAAACTGGCTTAATATAAATAACTACCTTATATCAAAAATCTCATTTAATAGTCCTATTTAAATTACTTGACTAGTTTACAAGTCCACTATATTTCTAAAACGCTATTTCTAAAGCTTTTGATGATTTTTATCGTTTATGATTATATGCATCTTAAGATTATCATCTTGAAAAAAAACCATGCTGAAAGACATTTATATAATTAAATAAAATTAATATAACTTAATATTTTAATATGTATTATGTAATGTGTATAACTAAAAGCTTTAATATTATTTTTGGTTCTGACTATTCGAGCTCAGTTTTT
>VJMY01001043.1:0-21344 GCA_009869795.1 Neelides sp. FZ-2019
AAGCCAATAATAATTCTACTGAAGCAATCGATCTTTTGAAAATTGAAACGAACAAAATTCTAACTGAGGCTCAACAAATTCTAGCCACTCTTAATCAAAACCAGAATCATTTACACACAAACTTTAATTCCAATTACAATGAAGATGAATTAAATCAAGATAAAGAATACCTATTCTTAAAATTAAAATACGAAGCTTTGTGTAGAGGAGAAATAAAAACAAATCATGCGAATTCAAAATTAAAATGCTATTATAGCACTCGCAAGAATCATTATTTATTAATTGCTCCAGTTAAAGAAGAAATTCTTAATTTTTCACCATTAATTGTTCTTTTCCATGATGTGCTACATGATAGCGAAATTGAAATCATTAAAATACTCGCCAAACCTAATGTAAAATATAATTTTAGTCAGATCAGAATATTTTTTAACTAAATGACAATCTAACAAGATTGTTCAAAAAGATTTTTATAATATTAATTTAAAAATATAAATTAATATTTAATATTTGTGATTAAAATTAACTTATATAATTATTCTAATGTATCAGATAAATAAGTAATATTTTGATATATTAAATGTCTCTAGTTTGAAACAGCTACAGTAACTGTAACTGAAAATGTTACTGGATTAACTGGAGACATAGAAGTGTCGAACAACAGAGTTAGCAAAGTTGCATGGATTGAAGAAGCTGATGATCCGATAATTAGGAAGATTAACGAAAGAATCAAAATCATTTCTCAATTAGACTTAAAAACCGCTGAAGATCTTCAAGTTTCCAATTATGGAATTGGTGGGCACTACGAACCTCATTATGATTTTTCACGTGAGATATAAATGGCAAAACGCTTATAGCAATAGACTTACAATTAGTCCGTGAATATATAATAATTGGATAACAATTTACTATATAATAGATGTCTTGGAACCTGATGAAGGAAATCGAATTGCTACATTTATGTTTTACATGAGCTCCGTTGAAGGTGGTGGAGGGACTGTTTTTCCTCATTTGAATATAGCTGTTCAAGCGGTCAAAGGATCAGCTCTATTTTGGTTCAATTTACTTGAAAATGGAGATGTGGACTTAAGAACCCTTCACGGAGCATGTCCTGTCCTGCTTGGTTCTAAATGGGGTAAAAAATTAAAAATTAATTTTCAAATTAACTAATATGATTTTCTAATCTAATCTAATTGGTTGTGACTTGTGTCTAATTAATGTACCTAATTGATATTTTTTATTGATAGTGTCAAATAAATGGATTCACGAGAGAGGCCAAGAATTTAAAAGACCCTGCAATTAAATTTAAATAGTTTATAAAAAATAATAAATGACAAATGTTAAAATTGCTATTTTATTTTTACATTCATTTTTATCTTATATATTGTCTTTTTGCGCCAAATATTACATACTTCACTTTACAAAAATCTATTCATTATTATATTTTTTGTAAAGATTTTATAGGAGTTAATCACAGTAATTATATTCGATTGTATTTATAATTTTGTAAAGGTACTTTATCTTACAATTTTTTGATAATTTATTCATATAATATTAGACTGAAGCTCAATTAAATACATATTTAAATAATACTTATTAATATAATTGGCTACTAAATTGATATTTTCTGATAATCTTTAATGTTCGAGATTTTAAATATATATTATTTGAGTAATAAAATAGTTGGATATAACCGATGTGAAGTCTTCCAACTATTTGAAGAACGAATGAGGAAAAACAGTTATGCTCAATAAAGGTTTAATCTAGAATGTTCATTTGTCGTTTGTTTTGCATAATAGGAGGGAGGATCCGTACTCAACAGTTTGATCAAATCTCTGTAAAATTTCTCGCTTCTTCTTATATTCCTATAAATCACATTTTCATGTTGGCCAAAAAAAGCACGGCTTGTCTTAATGATTCATGTGAAACTCCGCTAAAGGATCCTATAGGAGAATAAAGCTTCCAAGCAACCTGTAAAAATACACATTCCGTATCATTCAGTTCTTTTATGAGAATCCCACGTCGCGTCTTCACTTCAATTCCTCCGTTAGTTTTCTTCTTCTTTTGAGTCAAGAAATGTGACAGTCATTCAAAGTTCAAGCTCTTCCTAGTCGACAGACACTCGAGTCAGAATACTTATCAAAAAATCTAATTATTTACCTTTACATAAACATTTATCCTATTATTATAATATAAGAAATATTAATTTAATTTGAATTCTATATTCAAAATCTAAATTTTAACTGTTAATATTATGAATGAAAAACGTTCCTTGAGCCAATTAGCACTAGTTCTACTGTTCTTTGTGATTTATATATTTGAACTTGCGTATTGTGATGTATTCAATTCTCAAGAGGAGTTGAACTCTTTGCTTCATCTTCATCTACGAGTTGGAGATTCATTCAGAAAATATTTAAAAAATGAAGAAATCAGAATCCAAGAACTCAAATTAACCCAAAAAGTGTTTGAAAACATTGAGAATTCTTATAAAGAAAATCTATTGCAAAATCCCGTTAATGCATTTGTCGTTGTTAAAACACTTGTAAAAGATTTGAATGCATTTTTGAAAAGTGCTCAAGAGCAAACAAAGAATTACGAAGGTAAATATTTATTATGCTCTTCAACGATATTATTTAAATTTTTTATTAAATTTAAAAGTTTTAATTTTTATACATAATTGTATTTTTGAAAGAAATAATATATTATGTAAATTCCAGAACTTTTAGGAGTTATAAATGAATTACGGAAAGCCAAAGAGTTCCCAAATGAAGAAGATGTAAAAGGTGCTGCTTTGGCCATAAATCGCTTACAAGACACATACAAGTTTGAAGTTTCTCAAATGGCAAACGGTTTTCTTGGTGCTCATTGTTGCTCATTACCACTACAAGGTAAGTATAAAGAATCATAAATACTCATTACCTTAAATATAAATACTTATCATCCACGTCTTACATTACAAGATTTTTTAAATGTGTAAATTCATGTAAACAACATACTCACAAAAATATAATAATGTTCTCAACCCATCATAAATATTGATTTTTGCAAATTAAGATTATTATTCACCTTTATAGCAGGAGAATTCTTTGAACTTGGAAAGGAAAGTTTCTATTCTAAAGATTATCCTCATACAATGGATTGGATGAACCAAGTTTTGATTTTTCTCAACCAAATGAACCATGACAATTCCACTATGAATAAAAGTGTGGAAGTTGACGAGATGAAAACGGAAGCTAACGATTTCCTCATTGGAGCTCAACAAATACAAAATACACTCTCGTTCGCTAAAAAGTTCTTTACCTTTACAACGGGAATTGAATTAGATTCTCTTTTGGATCAAATCAGTGTTGAGATCTCTGGAGATGTTTTATTTGAGGTTTGTTACTTTTCCTCATGTTTAGCATACTGTGATTAAAATATATAATTGTTGAATTTAAAGGGAAAAGATGGAACTTTACAAGGCCACCACTCAACCAAAGCAAAATGCGAAGCACTTTGCAGAGAAGAAAAAACGACTAATGCGAATCCAGAATTAAAATGCTCTTATAACACTAGAGGAAATAAATATCTTTTACTTGCTCCGATTAAAGAAGAAATTCTCAGCTTGTCCCCTCCAATTTTCCTCTTTCATGGTATTCTTCATGATGGGGAAATTGAACTTATTAAAAAACTTGC
The DNA here is from genome assembly GCA_009869795.1 of Neelides sp. FZ-2019. Classification (NCBI taxonomy): domain Eukaryota; kingdom Metazoa; phylum Arthropoda; class Collembola; order Neelipleona; family Neelidae; genus Neelides; species Neelides sp. FZ-2019. The sequence continues at coordinate 3,673 of VJMY01001043.1, forward strand.
TCAGCCTAATGTTAGTTAAACTATAAACTAATTAAACTATGTATTCCTATTTCTTATTTCGACTTGATTCAATTAAATTATATATTTTTATTAATTAGTTTGAAACAGCACTTGTTTCCAATTATGCAACTGGCGGCTCGAAAGTGTCGAGTGAGATAAGAGTTAGCAAAACTGCGTGGATTAGTGAAGACAATGAACCTCAAATTAAGATAATTAATGAGAGAATCGGAATTATTTCTCAACTAGACTTGGAATCTGCTGAAGATATTCAAGTTGCCAATTATGGAATTGGTGGGCACTACGAACCTCATTATGACTTCTCATATGTATGAATAATTTTTTTTAAATTATTGTGAAAATACTTATTTTAACATAACCGAAGTTTTTACTTTTAGGGGGACAAATTAATAGATAGAATGGATCCGCTGACGGGAAATCGAATGGCAACGTTCATGTTTTACATGAGCGAAGTTGAAGCTGGTGGAGGAACCGTTTTTCCTCATTTGAATTTAGCGGTTTCGCCAATTAAAGGAACAGCTCTCTTCTGGCACAATTTATTTGAAAATGGAGATCCTGATTTTAGAACCAAACATGCAGCGTGTCCGGTTCTACTTGGCTCTAAATGGGGTAAATTGACTTTATCATATTGATGAAATTGATGATCCAAAATACCTGGTCACTTGATATATTATAGATACTCTGAAAGGGGTAATTATTAAATGTAAAAATAATTGTATTTATTAAAATCTAGTTTCAAATAAGTGGATTCACGAGAGAGGCCAAGGTATCAAAACACCCTTGCAAAATACAATAGATTTAAAGTTTACCTACTAATTAATTAATCTAATCATTTCAAATTGTTGTTCTGTGATTCCGGTAAAGAAATTAAATAACATTATAATACTAATATAATTCAAGTACCTCTATTAGCTAATAGTATTTTTATTATAAATAAATATACATTAGTTAACAATGTATTACATGAGACTGAAAACTTGTATGAAATTGACGTTTAGCGTATTGATTTAAATTAAAATTATTAATTTATTAGCATAAAGTAATTTTTTTTACAAGTCTAATAAGGTAATTCAATTTCATTTTGTAAATATTTTTTTATATTTCGTGCATTTTTTATATTTTTAAAAACCAAACATTGTTTAATCAAGGTATATTTAAATAAAATAATAAAAATCAGGCAATTAATAAGGCAAGAGAGGAGTGAAGCTCTAAAGCTAGTTTGTAATCGTAATTGGATTCAGGTATCAAATGCATCACTTGTTCAGTAAGAAGAATTATTGACTCTTTGCTAAACCGGAGGCATCTCAATTGACTGTAATTCTAAAATAAATATTTAATAATATAAAATTCACTTAATAGTTGAAAATGTGGTTAATTATTAATTTCTGCATAGAGAAACTTACGAGATTCTTGAGCCAATTCGTCAAGTTTGTGCTTAAAGTAGAGATGAGCTCAATATTCGATTTGTTCCTTTTCAAAATGAAATTGAGTCTCATGCCAGCAATCACAAGGAGTTTTGACCCCAACACATCACGTCCATTAACACTCCCAATCGTCTATTGGATATTTAAAACATTTATTTAGTTAAAATTAAGATTTTAAATCGTACGTTGATGAATGTTCAACTAACTTTTGATTAGGAAAATAAAGTTTAAAATGTATAAGTTTTTTATTTTTCAACTTTTAAAATAAATAAAAGTTTTAAGTGAATGTGAAAGTCAAACCTGAAGACCAAGGCTATCAAATCCATTTGAGTAATATTCACAAACTTGGTTGATTCTCATGCCGTCGAGGTCAATCGACCAAATTTTTCCGAGTTCAAAACACCTTTGGATTACCTTCTCGTTCTCCTGCAATCCTTCAAGAGTTGGCGTGGCCTGATTTGAAAATAAAATTATTAGCAGAGGTTTTATAACGTTGATAAAAATTATATTATTTGTACTTTCATCACGTAATAAAATGGTCCATATAAAAATTAATAAATACAAGCTGCAATTCTAGATCTTTTAAGTTTTTTAAAGAGCGAAATTAAATAAATACATACATTTAATTCGGAGTTTTGACTTGAATCGTCACATTCTTGAGGAATAGCATAGGCCGCGTTTGACACTACATGACAAAGGAATTCTTCCCGCAAAAGCTTCAACGAAAGATCCACTTCAACGTTAGTCAATTGAGGCATAGAACTCAGACTTTCAAAAAACATTCCGCGAGACTAATAAGTATATAAATCCCAATTACATGAAAGAGTTATGGACTTAAAAAGTTCATCTAATAAATTAAACATTACACATAAGTAATAAAATAAAATTAATAATTTAAATTAATGTTTTAAGAAATACCCTCGTATCAAAAAGATTATTGGGTCGCATGTTTGTTCTTTTCAAATTAAAAACTTGAACAAAGAGAGTCACAAGAGCTAATTGGTAATGGAGAAGAATCATTTGGTAATTATTCGTTGGTTGAACGAGGGCCAAATCCGTCAACGACGTGGAACTTGCTTCATTTGCCCAATGATTCCTTTTCATCTTTTTACCTTCGGACGGAATTCCTTCGCATTCGTTCTTGGACTCCATGAAGGAATCTAGAAATGTGAATGTGAGTTCAAGGAATTTCTCTTTCTCGTCGCCGCCCAATAATGGAGTTTGCTGAACTTTCTCAACCAACTTTTCTCTTTTTCCTATTGGAATCCCGCTGAGGTGAGCAAATGGCTTCGTAATGAAAGTTGACCAAATCATTGACATCATTCCTATTTAGTTTAATTGATTTTAATAAAATGCAATCTTTAGGTATAAATTAAAAATAATATATTTTGCAATTAAGTTTAACTATTAAAAATTGATCTTAAATATTGCCTTGTTTAGTCAAAGGACATTTAATACACTTGATGATTTTAACCGAAGCTTCCAAATAAGTTAAACAATTGATATTTTTATTCCATTCTAAACAAAACTCCCAAGCATAATTGGAAAGGATCGTATCGACTGACAAGCTAACAGAGAAATTTTCAAGAAGATTTTGCACAAGATCTAAAAAAATTAAAACATTAAAATTATATTTCTAATTAGGTAAGATATTTGCATAAATATTTTAATATCATTAATACATAAAAGGTTAATTAAACGTGGAAATTTAAAAAAATCTTACCCAACGTTAATTTAGTTTTCTCTTCAAGTGGAGGTTCTGGTGAAGGTGTTGGCTCTATTTCAACTTTGCCTTTACCCTTTCTTATAACGGGTCTCTTCATAGGTTCCAAATTCCCGATTAATTCGGGTTCTAATCCAATTGTCGTAAGCCATTTGCCAACAAGTTCGGCAATACACCCTAAAAATTAATATAAATTAAATGTAGGTAATCTACTAATACATTCGAGCTCATTCGCTTTAATTTTGTTTATTGTTCAATGAAAATCAAAATGAATCCACAAATGAAATAAAATAGCAAAAATAAATAGATTTTGAATTATTGGATAGTAAATAATTAAGCTTCTGACCTTTTCCTTTTTCAAGCAAACTCGCCACAGAGAGTTGTTCATTCTCAAAAGGCAGAAGTGGAATGGTTGTGCTTAGAAGTTGAGGCTTTTGAACTAAGATTTTCGAGAGGAGCCAAAGATCTTCAATTTGCTTCAACAAAGAATTCCATTTTAACGAATCAAAAGACATATTTTCCCAACCAACATCACGCCCTTCTGAGTCTTCGGATTCCTCAACGCTCTCCTTTGATTCTCTTTTCTTTTTCTAAAATTGCAATTATTTAATTTTAATTCAATAAAAAAATTTATAATTTAGTTTGCATCTATTCATATTGCCTCATTGCTGTTTCATTTGGCAGACAGCAATGAAGTAAATGATAAAATGTAAAATATATTTTCTTTTTATCTTTAGCTAAAGATTATTAAATAAAATTTTAATAATCAATTCTAGTTCAAAACTTAACTTACCTTTGATTCTAAAAAGTTCTGCACATTCGCTACGACTCCTCGACTCACGAGAGAAAATGTGTAGTTGTGAAAAATATTCGGAGATTTTGTGATTTCTCGTCGCACTTCATCCCACCATTTACTAGAGGCATTGAGTTCGGAACAAACAACTTCAAATCCTAGAAATTAATGAAAATATCATGAGACAAAAGAGAAAATGCTCTAAACTTATAAACTAAAAATATTTTAAATCAATTTTAATAAAAATTCAAACGCACGGCGCACCTTGAAGTTCACATAATGCCCACAAAACCTTATAAAGCCTTTCAATTCGCAATAGAATATTTTCATCTGTGAAACTCATTTCCGTCCAATAACTAAACAACAATAGGAGAATTTGCGAAGGTAAAAGTCCACTTCCTTTCACATGAGTTCCCCAACTTTCCAAATCGCTTGTTCCGTTTAAAAGTCCGCAATAAAAGAACTTCCCTATAAGAATTATACAATGTTAATTATATTTGTTATCCATGTATTATTTTTTAATTAGAAATTACAATTAAAGTTATTAAATAAAAATGTTAGCTAATAGTGAATTTCTGCTTTTTTCACACAAGAGATATTTTTAATATTTTAAGCTCATCTTGTCTAATTTAGAAACTTCAATTCAATAAATACCGAAATGTCTGATAGTTTCTGCTTTCATGTTCAACGGAATTCCTTTGGGTTTTCCTCTTCCAATTTCCTGATCCAGAACGAAAGAAGCGAAGAAATGAGTGAGTGGCAAATCTCCTCGTTCTTCCTCAAAACTCACATTTGGTTTTTTATTCTTTTCTTCAGTAAAGTATTTGTCCTCAAAAGCACCGAAGGTCTTTTTTTCTCCTTCAGTCATTTGAAGTCCCAAAAGAAATGCCTTTTGGGTCAAATATTTTTAGATGAAAATCTACTATTTTAATTTTAATGATTAAATTAAAATCTTACGTCTCGGTTTCCAATAGCATCTTCAGAATAAGGGGGAGGATCATTAAACGAATTAGATAAAAAGTGATATAAATCCATTAAACTTTGTAGTTCAAATGCGAGAGTTAAATCTTTCCCTCCTAATTAAAAACAATAAAATTGCCATTAAAATTAAATATTTAAAAGTACAATATAAGAATTCATAAACATTTGAGGTTAAATTAAAGAAATCGGTGTATTTACATTAAAATAATCCTTACCATCGTCACTGAAGAGGATAATGTAATCTTCAACTAGTGATTTGAACATTTGAGAGTCCTTGACTTTCCTTGTGAGGATTTTGAATCCTTGATTAATCAAACTCTGACTTTTGATGTCTTTGAGGAGATTGAAAAGGATTTCACTCATCGTTTCCGGTTCGTCTCTCAGGACTCTTTGGATTGATTTGAGCAAATGCATATCTTTCACTTTCACACTCGTTCCATCCCTTAAAATTATGAATCAAAAAATCCCAAAAAACTAAATTATTAATTTTACCAATTTCAATATAAAAAATAAATAAAAGCAATTTGAGCAAGAAAGAGCAACATACGATAATGCAAGATGAAAAGGAACATCAAAAGAATAGATTTCTCCTTCGTGATTCAAGTAAAGCGCAGGGACTTGGGGACGATTTCCTCCTCGAATTGGGAAATTAGAAAGTCCAAGAAACCCAAAATTCGTGGAGAGCAAACGACCACTTCGACTTGCAGTGAATGACCCAACTTTGGGTCCTTGCTCCATTGCAAAAATTTCAATTGTTCCTTTTCTTGGAGCAAATGCTAATAAGAACAAGGCTCGTCTGGGTTGACTTTTATTCTTTTTTCTTTCATCCTCTCCTGTGTCAATCCAAGCAAGCTCAGAGTCTCTGTAGCCTTTCAATATTCTCACAGCAATGCCTCGTTGATTATCAATTATAAGAATTCTTCCTAATGAGTCCGTAATAGCAGAAAGGCGACGACAAGGCGAAACAATTATTGACAATCCAATTCTGCTCGAATCAGATAATCCAAATCTAAAATACAAATAATTAAATTAAAGTCAGTTATATAATCATAATTAAAGTAATAATTATTAAATGAAATGTTACTTTAAGCCAGTAGAATTTGATGGTTCAATTCGAGCTTTTTCACTTGTAGGCTCTTTAGGTTTTGACGAACTCGAACCGAAGCCGAGCCATCCGGACGCAGCGTTCATCAATGAGTTTTTCAATTTAGAAGCCACAGCGTATGCAATTTCGACAAAAACGGGGAAAGCAACTCCTTCCTGAGCTGTCAAATAACTCATATAAGGCTTCTGACCAGCAGTAAGGAAAACAGTGGAAGTGAGCGGAACGGCTTTCACATGGGCTGTGAATCCTCCATGGATTGAAGCTGTTAAAAAATGGTCAAAAAGACATGGCGTGACTGTCCCTAAGCTCTCGCAATCAATGGTTTTTTCTTGTCTATCAAAATTCCATTTCTTGTAAGATAGTGGTGGAGCATCGACGGCTGATTCGAATCTTGCTTGGCCTAATAAATCAATTAATATAAATCGATTTAGTTAATTACCTAATTTTATATAAATATAATATAAATTCTTTAAACTATTTAATATGACTCCTTAAAAAGCAGCTGTAAAATTATTTAAATTTATAATAAATAATTTTCATTTAATCTTACTTCTCGCAAGCTGGTTTCTACATGCTCTTAAAGTTTGAAAAAGTCCAAATCCGTCGAGTACGACGATCACAGTTGTATATAAAATGGTCAATTCTTCAAGTTGATCGTGTTCGAGTGCCGTTTTGGCGGAATAAAATGAATGGCATTTAAAGGCATTGGCAGGTTCATTATGGAACATTTGATTTAAGAGCAAACTTCCAGCTTCTGTGTATAAATTCACAGTTCCTGAATTGAATCCAACTGCTACGCACGTCCAATCTGGGCCACCATGTGCGGACTTCTTTTGTGACAAAATTGGAATGCAAATGACACTCACAATGAAGTCTCTAATTAAACAAAAAAAGTTATTACATGTAATTCTGTGCTTCATTCGAGGGTAAATTAAATAAAATTATTTAGTAAATACGTTTTTTCTGGCGAAGAAATTTCTCCTTTGTATGAAATTATAAAATTCAACAATCCTCTCTTTTCGTCCCATTCGCCTGGAAAAATAGATTTGTTTTTTTAGTTTCTTCATTTCTTCACTCTCTTCATACTTTCATTGTCATTATTTAGAGGATTAATCTATATTTGATTTTACCTGATAAATAAACAATCTTTTTATTTCGTCCAATCACGAAAAAGTCCCCAACAGGTGAATAAGCAATTTTGCAATTTGAAATCCAATCACTTCGTTTCTCTTTGACATCTTCGATGAATTCTTGTGTCAATGTCTCGTCTCGTAAGGTATCATCCTCACCCCAGCCAAAATCCATTTCTTCCTTTGGTTCTAAAACAATCAAAGAAACTTTTTATTATAAAGTCAAAAGTATATTCTATAATTATATTATTATCTTGGGTTTGGGTTTAATCAGATTAATCACGTATTTACATACCTTCTGATTTGGGAACATAATTATCTTCAAAAAGAAAACTTTTGATTTCTTTCAAATGATTTAAAACTCCATGAAATTGCATCGCTGCCCCACTCATTATGATTAACTATTAAATTATTGGTGCTAATTAATAATAAATAAAATATTAACAATAGTGTGAGAATTATATCAAACCAAAGCTTGTTGCGTAAATAGTAAATTAAATTGCTGTTCTAGTAAAATTAATCTCATGATTTGTATCTATTCCTTATAAAGGCAGTATTTATTAGCATGACTCTTTCAACTCTCATTTAACCCCTAATTAAACAAGATAATTTTGCTGAAGACATCTAACTCAATTTAAGCCAAAAATTTAACAAGCCTTTATTTTTAAAACTAAATAAAATAAATTTAATTTAGTGAAATCAAGAATAGTTTATTAACAATTATTATAAATATCTAGCCCATAAATCATCATCAGAATAATCAGAATCACTCATATTGGAAAACATACTATTAACCACATCATACGATTCATAATCATAAAAAGTAAGTGTACGAAAAAATTACAAATAAAAATGGGATTTGAAATATTATTTTTAAGCATTTCAAACGGTCATGATCTATATAAGTGATGGACTTGTTCCATAAAGTTGCTCCTCCACTCAAAGCTGCACAAAACTTATCTTCTTATCTTATATTCTTATCACCAGAAGGTTGAACTGGGAAGAAATTTCTCTCGACAATTTTTCCTTCAGTATTTCGGATATTCATGAAAGCACGCATCTAAAATTGAACAAAGTTATTTAAATTATTCTTTTATATAATAAAATTTATACGTATTCAATCTTGTAATTTTTATTAAATGAACCTGATTGGTTGAAACGCTGAGTGGATTTTTGAAAAGGTCCATTTTAAACCTTCATTGCATGTGTCTCCTGGCATATTCTTATCTTTTGAAGTGTATTGGAAAAGTGAAATGTCAGCCAGAAACAGTTTTTTCAAATCAAGTGGTCCATGAACCTATGAAATTGAAATCAAGCATTATTTAGTTTTGAGATCATAAAAGGTAGTGTTGATTATCTACTTGATTTGGAGATTCGTTGGGTGAAGCAACAGTAAGCGCTGCCAGTACAAATTTCGGTTCCAAATTCTCATTGTCAACTCCTTAAAGCTAATAATATCCAATATTTAAATTATTGTTATAATCCTTGGTCTTTTAGCAATTTTATATTGATATTTACTTAATGAGTTATTAATTAACCTCGAATAACACTGTAGCAATGAAAATGTCATTGCCACTCGCTTCCATGAAGGATCTATATTTGGTCGCGTAATGAACAAACTGAATTTCTAGTGGAAATGTTCCATTGTTGTGCATAAAATCATAATCATCAAAATCTCCTAGTCCTGAGGAACTCCAATGAAGGACGAGTTGAGCCAATACATATTCCTCAGACCACCCTTTCCCTTTCATTGTATTCTCACATGTGAGGTTCTCCTCCATCAAAACTATAACTTTAATAAAAAAAAATATAATAATTAAAATTAATGTATGATTATTTGAAGAAGTAAATTGAATTATAATACGGTTTATATATTGATCAACTTGATTTGACGACTTACCCGCTTTTCCGAAATTTTTCACATAAAATCTCTCTTTTAACTCCTTAAAACTTGTTAATTTTTAGAATTTCATTCTTTGTGGGATCTCGATTAATTGGAGGAAACATTGTGCCAGGATTGAATGCAATTGGAGATTGTCGCCTTCCGTCTTCGCAACTTTCTTTAATCAATCCCACAGCTCTTTCTGTTTCTGAACTATTAGAGTCATGCCCACTTCCTTTCGTTTTCAATGTGTCAATTGATGGAGGATTTGTTGCGTCTGTTGAGACTTTTGCATTTGGAGGAGATTCGGTCGTAGCTGCAAATTAAATAATATTATTAACTGTACTTAAATTAATATATGAATTCTATTGTAAAAAGTCATGTTTTGTTCATATGAAAATGAAAAAGCAAACTTTCGGTTTGTTTATCATCTTCACCGAGTGTTGGATGTGCGAGAATGAGTAGACTTGAGACGAAGAAAATATCAATCAATGCAAGATTTTTCATTGTAAAAAGCTTTCCCTTTTGCAAACTTTTTTATTGATTTTTTTTACTTTGATTTAATTTAATGTGCAAAGTAAAATATTAGCAAAGCTACAACAAAAACCGTTACAAATTCCCGCGTTTTCGGTCAAAGAGAATCAAAATTTACATTTAAGTAACGAAAGTCTCAGGTAACGCAGAAGCTCACTTTGGGCAATTTACCGCTCCTTTATACATTTGATTGATTCAAATCGTGATTCAACTTGTTGCTCTCTTGCTATTACGTATTCGACTTGTCTCTTTGTCTCATCCTCTATTGTTTCTTTTCATTAAGTGTCATCAGTCTCATCATTTCATCAGTCGTCTGATCATCTGCATTCTGCATCTTCTCATTCTTCTCATTCCTAATAGCCTATTCACTGTCAGAAAGTGAGTCTATCTGTTTCACTCTTCATCAGTCTTCGTCTTCAGTAAGTCGATTTTTCTCTTAACTCTAGTTTCAAAAGATTTAAACCGGGTTTTACTAACGACAAGTTCTATAATTATATTATTGTTAACTAAAAATATAAAAGTACTAAGATTTACTTTTATCATTAGTTAGTTTGAAGATGGACAATCCTTGGGAGCAGAACGAATTCGAAGAAGGAGAAGAAACTCCGGAGTCATTCGGGTTTTCAGGGAAAACAGCGTTGATTGCAATGATTGACGCTGCTCCAAGTATGTTTAGACCTTGGGGAGATAACGAGGAAACTCCTTTCATGGCATCATTAAAGGTAATAATTTAATATATAATTATGATAGTACAAATAATATTATTATAATATGAATAATCAAATATAGTATTTGTTCAAATAATGTAATAATACGATGTATAAGCACAATTTAACTATAAATGTATTATGTATATAGTGCATCACCTCCATTTGCAAGGGCAAAATGATTTCAAATCCAAAAGATTTCGTTTCAATCCTTTTTACCGGAACCGAGACGGCAAAAAACCCATCGGATTTTTCAAGTCTTTACCTATTTAATGAAATGGGAATTTTGACAGTGCGAACTGTCGATTTTCTGCACAATATTGTTGAAGCAAATTCAATGGAATTCTTTGAAGAAATTGGTTCATCAGATGACAACTTTGATTTAAAGGATGCTTTTTGGCTTGCGAAAATCCTCTTTGAAGACGCGTAAGTTAATTTAAACATTTCATATAACTATTTTAATTATATTTTAATTATGTTTTTTAATTAGGAAAACTGAGAAGTTCGAACGAAAGATTTTGTATTTTACCTGTGATGATGACCCAACTCAAGGAAATTCAATGGCAGCTCAGGCAGCAGCACAGAGATTTAAAGATCTTGGAAATGTTCAATTTGACATTGTCACTTTCAACGAGTCTTTCGATATTGAAAAATTCTACATAAAGGTTACATTATAAAGAAAACTAACTCTTAATTTTATTACATATATTATTTTTCCATTTTATAGCATTTGGAAATTGAGGATTCTCATTTAATTCGAGGACCAGATGTTGAAAGCCTTTTTAAAGTTGTTCGTATGCGTCAAAGGCATAAAAGACCAATCGCTAGAGTCAATTTCGAAATTACGGCCGAAATTTCTATTTCAGTTGGAATTTATAAGCTTGTCGGGTACTTGAACTATTAAATTGAATTAATCAATTCATTTCAAGAAATTTGTAACTATTTTTCAACTAAAAATAACTTTATTATAGAAAAATTGCTCCACCAAAGACCGTACTTATTAAAAAGTCTACGAATGAAGTTGTTGAAACTACAAAGAACGTTTTCCTTGCTGTAATAATTTAATTTTAAATATTTAAACCAATTTCTAAATTGATAAGGAATGTAATAACTTACTTAATTATCCATAATTTATTTAAATTAAATTTTTATTTGATCTTTTTATTGTAATTATTTAAACAAAGAACACTGGCGTTCCAGTATTAAAATCAGAGATCGTAAAATCCATTAGTATTCTTGGAGAATCCGCCGTTTTGACAAGTGAAGAGGTGAAAGAGAGCAAATACGTCTACGACGTTGGGATTAAACTCATCGGATTCCTCAAAATGAATAAGATACAACCGTTTAAGTATTTCCGATCAACTTGTGGGTTTCTTTATCCAGATGAGAATAAAGTTGCTGGCAGCACGGAATTCTTTGCAAATCTTCTTGCTCGTTGTCATGCTTTACAGGTTTCTTCCCTTTTTATTCACATCTTGCATCTATAATTTTTGAACTTAATTAAATATTAAAATTTCAATTTAGAAAGTTCCTTTTGTTCGAATGGTCTTAGCAAGGGGACGAACTCCCAAGCTTGCTATTCTTCTTCCTTCAATGGGAGAAAAAGATATTGGACCAACCGTTCCGCAAGGATTTCATATTTTCTTTGTACCATTTTCAGGTTTGTTTAAATCAAATTGTATTTGAGCATTAAAGTGTTTATCAATATGAGAATATAATAATCTATTCAAGTATTAAATTTCTTCGAAAAAATTATTAGGTATTTTACTTTAGTAAAAATTTAATTATTTTCTTATAGATGAAATTCGAACACCAGAGAACGAAGGAGAAACTCTCCATGTAGCATCAGATGACATGACAGAAAAGATGGAAATGATTGTGAAGAAGTTGACGCAAAAGTCATTTGATTTGATGTCAATTCCTGATCCGTCCCTTCAATTCATCTACAGATATCTAGAGGATGTGGTGTTTAATCAAGTGAGAGAAGAAGTGGATGATCCTTCGCGTAAGACATTTAATTCATTTATAATGCCACTTTTTAGACACCTATTGCAAATATATAATTACAAATAATTAAAGATTAAATGTGAATTAGCGATATTTTTATGATTAGTTTTATGCATTTATTTTAGTTCCAAACAATGATTTGATTTCGGAGAGAGTTGGAAATTTAACAGAAGAAGTGAAACGTCTTGGTGAATATCATGGCAAGTTCTTTAGAGAAAGTGCTGTTGCTGCGTCGAGAGCTCCGAAAAGGCCAGCTAATTTGGATATGAGAGTTGAAGCTTTAAATAAACGAGTGAGCTTTTGTATTTTTTATATAAAGAATTTTTAAAGATAAATCATCAACTTTTATTATTATTTTGCTGTAGGTTGAGAAGCTGACAGTTGCAGTACTTAAGGAGTTCCTTGAATCAAAGAGCATTTTTACGCACAACAAAAGGAAGGCTGATCTTGTCAATCTTGTTTATCAATATTTTGAAAAGAATTAATGATTGTAAGGATATTTTCATACTCATAATCATTGATTTTAGTAATATCCATATCTATACTCAAATTCTTGGAACAAATTCTTAAAAATTTCTCACTTCCCGACTTTAAAACAATTATTTTGAAATTTATAAATTAAGATATTTTGAAAAATATATTTCTTGAAAATAGTGCATTTGAATTTACTAAATAACTTTCCGAAATGCGAGTAATGCATACCTAATTTCAATTAATAATCTTACTATTTTTAACTTTGAAACTTTTAAATTTGATACAAAGTAATCAATATAAAATTGTTCACTTTAAACTTGTATTAACCTTTACCAATATGAATAAAAAAATCCATAAAACCCCTCATTGTCTCATAAATTCTAATCATAAGTTCAAATAAAACCATTTATCTCACAAAATGAATTTACAAAATGAACAAATGAATTCAAAAGTCTTTTGGAAGTCTATTATTTATTTAAACGTTAATTAATATTAATTGAATTCAAGAAGGATTTAACTTCTGAGCTGATTAGAGAATTTATTTTCAATTTCTAAATTCCAATTTTGCTCCATTTATTTGTTAGATAATCCCAATGAACATGTATTTCTTGGTCAGAATACTTGGTAAAGGTTAAATTGGATGACATTCAAGGTCAGAGATTACTCATTGTTCCTGCCTCGACTTTCTTCATTTGTTCTGGATGGGCTTGGGAAAAGGCTGCCTTGTTTGCTACTCCTTTTGATGATCTCATCCATACGCTCGTGGACAGGTTTAATTCACAAATGGATAGGTATTGATTTTACCCAATGGTGAGAAAAGTCGGGTCAAATTAACCGAGTTGACGAAGAAGTTCAAAACTTGGAACTTGAGCATGTGCTCGTGGCTTTTTTCATTTTAATGATTGGGGAGTCTCTGGATTTCTTATTTATATATACGAATTTTTGAATAAGCGCTTTGATCTTAATCCTTCTTCCTTTCTACAGCAAATTAAAAAGAATTGATCTTTAGATTTAAAATACAATGATGCTCAAAATGCCCTACATCCTTCATCATTCAATTGAATAAAATACGCTAATTATGAAAAGAGCATTTAATAGTACCTATTCTTCATATTTACTTTATTATGCATTCAATTCTATGCATTTTTATGCTTCTTCGGTGTGTGTTTAGCATTTGATTCATTCATGATCTCATAATTGGATCACTGATTCATTCTTGAAGATTCAATTAAATTAATTGGGTACATATAATGTGAATTAATGGATATATGAAATGATACAAAATAAATATGCTGTTTATATTTCAGTTTCTTTTGTCATTGTCATTTTTTGTTCCTATATTAGTATTGTTGAAAATATTTTAAATGATCTAGGGATATGTATATTTACATATATAGTATTTATATAGGAATGATACATTTCTGCATTTCTCGTGAATGTCAAACATTTTTCAAACACATGGTATAATAAGAATGAAAGAGCAATCAAGTAACAAATGACTGCCCTGCTCGTTCTTTAACATTGTCTTTTACATAAAATAATTAAACTAATTTTTATCCTTGATTCGTATTAATGTGTCCGCACGTGTATGTATAGCACAACCGAATGAGATGAGGATTCATGAAGATTTGTATGAATTTAACTTTGACATACTAAATAACTATAATTATAAATATTTGTACGAATGATAGAAAGTGAGAGCCACAATGTTGAATTTAGTATACAGACTATTTGGCAAGCTATGCAAAAGAGTGTAAGGAGAGCATGCCTAATTTTATATTTATAATAAATATATCATTTTCGCATAATGAGTATTAATTATGAATGTGTCATTTAAAGTTGTCTAATATACGAGCAATGCATTTGATTTTTGGCCTTTCCATTTTAAGGTTATTTGAATTGAGATTGAGAAGTAAAAATGATTGCAATAATGTTTGATAAATTTTAATAAATATGACATTAAATGAAATTTTGTTAATTTCTCTTATTTCAAGTGTTTTGTGTGTTTAGATAAGTAAATTCCTCTTATTTTATTGTTTGATAAGGATAAAAAAAATTCGTCAGAGGATGTAATCCTTGTAATTGTCCTTAAAAATTCTACATTTTGTTTTAGTTTATGTTTTGAAGTTCATTGTTGTGAAAAATCACGAGAAATTATAAAGATGAGTTCTTTTAAGTTCAAATTTACAATTCTATTAATTTTACAATTAATTTGTTTAACATTTGGAAATCCTCCGTTAGTGAGTGATTGGGAAAGTCATTCTCATGTTGATTCTTCGCAAATTAAATTTAAACGAGCTCGTTTACCGCATCATCTTCTTCCTAAATCCTATTTACTTGAAGTTCAACCAATTTTTCAAAATTCCTCCCATGGGGAGATTTTCACATGTCCCGGAAAAATTTGGATGGAAGTGGAAGTAACAAATGACACGAACGTCGTTACCTTTCATTCTGCACTTATAAATATTAAACAAGATGAATTAAGGGTAAGTTCGCTTATTCAATTGTGTTTGTTTTATTCTTTTTAATTTTATTGATATTGAAATATGAATTCTATAATCATTCATTAATATATTAATTACTTGTCTCAAGGTTTACGAAAAGGAGAATATCAGGAATTTGACAATAGTTGCCCAAGAATACGACGTCCCAAATCAATTCTTTCACGTAACACTTAATGAAGTTTTGCCTCAAGGAAGCATTTTCATTATTTATGTGGAATTTATCGCCAAAATTCCAGATAACAGTCTGTTTGGCTTATATCTTAGCAGTTACAATGATGAAACCGGGAATAAAAGGTTCAGTTTAATTTGAATGTCTGATTTTACTTATGAATTTATCATTTGTTTGAGTCTGACCAGCAAATTTTTTAAATCTTATAAAACCAATATAGATATCTCGCTGCAACTCATTTTGAGCCAACTCATGCAAGAAAGGCTTTTCCTTGTTTCGATGAAATTTCATTGAAGGCTAAATGGGAAATTCGCATATTGAGAACAACGGATTTTCATTCCTTATCAAACATGCACATTGTAGAAACACGAAATGTTGAGTGAGACAACTTATGATTAACAAAGCCAATAATAATAATATCAATTATCTAATGCATATACCTAGTATTTTCAATTATTGTTTATTGATTAACAAAGTTGTAAAGTAGCTTTTAGTACAACGTAAGATAAAAATCAAACCATTCAGATCTCAAAAATGACTATAGTAATGAGTTTTATATGATTTCATAGAGGAATGAACGGATGGGAGATAGATATTTATGAAGTAACTCAATTGATGTCAACCTATTTAATTTGTTACGCCATCACTGACTACGATTACAGAATGGCTTCAACTGAACATTACAGATTGAACACGACGATTTGGGCAACGCCGCCACTTGTGGCAGAAGGAGCCGCCGATTATGCAGCAAATTATTCAGCCCAAGTCATGAAAGTTTACGAAGATCTTTTTCAGATAGATTACTCATTTTCAAAAATGGACGAAATCGCAATTCCAGATTATTCAATTGGAGCAATGGAGGTAAAGAATTATTGATTAAATGCAGGAATTATTAATAATTAATTTTTTCTAGAATTGGGGGCTTAACACTTACAGGTAATATAGCAATTATTAGACCAATTTACTTATTTGCCAATTTTTAAATGAAAATGAACTCAATTAGCAGTATCATCAAATAACGTTATTCGCTTTCAGGGAATCGCGCCTACTTTGGATTGAAGGAGTTTCATATTGGAATGATCTAGTGGCCTTGTCCTCAACAGTATCGCATGAAATTTCTCATCAGTGGTTTGGCAATCTTGTGACTCCATCATGGTGGTTGGACGCTTGGCTCAAAGAAGGATTCGCAACTTACTGGGCTCCCATCATAGCCTCGGAAATTCATCCATCTTATTATTTACTCAACTCTGTTTTGACCAGTTATGTTCAAAGTGCGCTGGTTTTTGATGCGACAGCCAATTCTCATCCAATGCATGATGTAAGCGTGGAGTCGCCTGATGAAATTACAAGTCACATGGACACCATTACTTACAATAAAGGAGGTTCAGTCATTCGCATGATGAATTCCTTTGTGGGAGATGAAACATTCATGAATGCCATGAGAGCTTTCTTAAAGAAATTGTGCGACACAAATGATTAAAAGATTGGTTTAAAACTATTAAAAAATAGATCAATATTGAATTTAGTATTAAATAAACAATCAATTATTATTTTTGGCACTTTCACTATTCTTTATAACGTATAGCGAATATTCTGTTGTGGACCAAGATGATTTATTTGACGTTATTGAAGAAACAGTTGGTGAAGACGGAAGAATCAAATTTGATGGAATGACCGTTCATGAAATTATGCATAGTTGGACCACACAAACTGGATTTCCTGTACTAGATGTTAAAAGAAATGAAGTTGACGGGATTACTACAATAACACAAGTAAGTATGTATATTTTAACTCAATATATCCCTCATTGAAATTAAAAGAATATCAAAATGGAATTGCAGAGCATACTACTTAGCATAATACTTATGTATAGGCAAAATATTTTCCTCTCGACGCTGAGAACAAAACAGACGACACTAAATGGAACATTCCAATTTTCTCTTATATGGAAGGAGATGCCGAGATAGTGAATTTGGCTGGATGGCTTAAAAAGGATGATGTTGAATTTTCAACAGACAAGTTTAATAATGTTGACAGCTTTTATATAATAAATCCGCAACAGAGAGGTATACGGATTTAACATTTATATCAAAGTAAAATGTAATTCAAGTAGCTGTAGGGGAGACCGGGGCGTGTTGGTGGATTTTTAACTAAATGTTTAATTGGATTTAAAGCTCTCATTTAAACAGCTTGATATATTTATTCTACTTAGTTTAACTAT
>VJMY01001044.1:0-21306 GCA_009869795.1 Neelides sp. FZ-2019
ACCATTTAGTTAAATTAGTTCTAATTTTAAAATATTCAAATACCTCAGGGTGACTCAATTGTAAAACTTGAGGAGTTTTTTGTACTCTCAGAACAATTGGAAGTAGATTGAGATTCATCCAAGAAGGCTTCATCAGTTGCATTTTATCATGGAAAAAGGCCAAGTCTCTGAAAGACTGAAAAAATTGCAAAATTATAGCCAAATGTAAAAAATACTAGCAAATTCGAAGAATTGTAAAAAATATATTTACCTGAAAAACATTCCCTAAAAGATATCCAATTTTCATTGACTCTTCTAACTCATCGTGTCCGTTGAAGTGCAAGTTAAGAAAAATCAAGTTTCCTAATAAGGATCCGATTCCCATTTGAGTTTTTTTCAGCCATTGGTTGTATGTAAATTTTTCTGGCTTCCCTTCAACACCGAGCACAAATTCGCTTTCACAGAAGCTCGCAAATGTCGAACAAATGACATCCGTCGCAAGAGAACTTTTAAGAGCGGCCATGTGAATGCATTTTTGACTCAAGAGAAGATCACCAATGAGCGTCACAGTTTTGTTCGCTCGATGAAGGTCTCTTAAGAATCCTTTCTTAGCATCTTTCCTCATTTCCATTGGGATTTCAACTTCCGAGATGTCGAGGAGTAACGTGTGAATGATTTGCGTCACGTAGGCTATTTCAATAATCTTTGAAACTCTTGATTCTCTGGAATGTTCAAAATTATTCATTTTTTTTTACTTTTGAAAAGAATGTAAATTGATAATTCAGCTAGTAAAATAAAAAGAATTTACCTTTCATTTTTGAAACTTAAAAAGTCTTTAGGAGAGTTCGATAAACTTTTTGAAGGCCCAAAGAAGTCGGTGATTAGAAGTAAGGTCATCATTCTCCACAAAGGATATGGAACGTTTTGTTCGACATCTCCGATTCCTTTGATTTTTTGTTCTTCTGCGACAACGCTAAATATTCCAAAACCAATTAAATATATTTTTTATATATTTAATTCTTATTGCTCATTTTGAGAATAAAATTGAAGATAAAATAAGAATAAAATTTAAAAAAAATAAAGATGATACATTTAAAGTAGAGGTAAAATGGTCTATTACTTCGTAATATGAAGAATAGGATGGTTAATATGCGATACTTTTAACAGGAATAGACTTATGATTTCATGATAACGTCCAAAATTGTGACAAAGACCCCATTTAGAAGAAAATCGCTCTCGTCCTAAGAATTCTTCAGCTTCTTCAACAATTTTATCCGTCCGGATGGTAAATTCTGTGAAATAAAAACAATTAAATATGAGATCCTTCAATTTATATAAAATTAAAAATTTCATCTTGTCATTCATTTCCGTAATGAATTCTCATATATTGTCGCTACAATTTCCCATATTATGGCTAATTAAATTGCAAATAAAATCAATAAAATGAAATTCCTTTTACCTCTTGCTGGATGAGAAAAGGAGGATTCAACTTTTGAACATAAAGGACGACGATGAATGCAATTTTGCTTTATCGCAGCAGTAATATCCGTTTTAATTAAAACTAGATTTCTCAGTTTTATCAACATGATAAGATAGCAAGAATAATTTATATGGGAACTTTAATTTTTTTAACTAATGAAAATGGAAGAATTAAAAGAGATTTAAGAAATAGAAAAAGAATTTGAATTATATTTTTGGCGGTTCAAAAATCAGGATTTATGAGTTGATAACTCAATGTAACAATATGACCCAGAACGTTTTTTTCTTGGATGTTCATCCATATTTATTATTAGTAGGAATGACATCCTACCTGAATAATTGGCTTAATACATAGGCAATTGTAATTATTAGTCCAAAGGTCCAAACTCTAAGTCGTGTAAATATGATAAGAAATTACGAATCACAATTATCGAGGAATTTAATCACATTTAATAAGAAGATTTTAACACATAGCTTATAAAATATAACAAACAAAATCCGATTTCATCTCATATTTTTTCCTTTGGTTCTCCGGAAAGTTGAGTCGTCGAGTCAGAAGGTTTTCTGAACTCTCTTAAATATTGATGAAGAACAAACATGATGTAAATTCGGATGACAGTTCCCACAAAGAAACATATAACGAGGAAAATCCATCCACGGCAAATGATAGCAATTACTCCGATCAAAATCCACAGTATGATGTCAATAAGAAAGAAAAGCCAAAGTATACTTCCCTTCCTTCCCTGCAAAACGTAAAATTGCGATCAACTATCGTACAAGACAGAAATCGATAAACAAAATCACCCATATCCAGATAAAGTTAACTGTAGATTTCAAAAATGTATAATATAGTAAAATATAAATATTATTATTTGATCAACGTTAGATATTTAAAGTATCAAATTATTCAACGTAAAATTTTAAATACCGTATTAAGTACGGTATTAAATACCGTAAAGGTGCCCCGGGGCATCTTTAAATTATTTCACCCCGACCCACGGACATCTTTCGGGTCCGGGTAACTTTCGGGACCCGGACAAGTTTAAATAAATATCTAGCACTCTTTAATATTTTTCGGCTATGAATTTAAGCGTATTTTAAAACTTTAAGTTTAAAGGTTATATTAAATTGCCTTTTTGCCATTTTAAATAGAAATTAAATTGAAAGTTTAAGACAAATGAAAGAATAAGCATATTTTAATGTATTAAAGGCGCATATAAGATTACTCATAGATTAGACCCGGGCATCTTTCGGGACTCGGATACCTTTTAAATTCTTAAGCCTGACCCCCGGATACCTTTCGGGACCGGCTAACTTTGGGGTCCCGGGTATCTATCGGGGCAATATAGTAGTTGTAATTTGTATTAACCGAATTAGCAAATACATATGTAAATGTACGTAGAATGAATTGTTAATCTAATCAAATGAATTTGAAAAAACTAACGAGTAATGTAGATTGGAACATTAGGACGTCAGTTATGATTTGAAAGGCACTGACCAGTATGAGAAAACAAGCCATTCCAATGACGAAAGGGTCTGTAAAAATATAATAATTATACTATTGATTCTATATTCATTAAACATCCCTGAAAATCATTCGAAGATAGTACATTGTATATTACATTTATAAGGATGCACAACAGTGTTTAGATTTGTAAAGAAAAGAACAATTTAATGCATAATTCGTTCTTTGAGTGTTTTCTTTCTAGTTGGCTTTAAAAACTATTAAACGATTCCTACATTAATCAGTGGGAAATAATGGAGAGAACTGAATGTATATTAGTTGCTGTTTTGACCTTTTAATAATTTTTAATGTTTAATGACAGTTACAAGTTTATAAAGATAAATTAAGTTTTTGGATTAAGCCGAAAATAAAGTGAACAATTTCTTGTGTTGTTGAAGGCTCAGGTTCAACAATAGTCTCTATTTCGGGTTCTTGCACTTCTGAAAAAAGTCTTTGGAATCCTTCGATCACTCCAACAATGATCATGTACAAAATCCCTAAAGGAAGTCTCGCCGTGATCACGATGAACGAAACGGCTGTGACGAACTCGTAGAAGAGACAAAGGAAAAAGGAGATCAAATCATTGAATCCGTGGAATAGAAGAAGATAAGATGGGAACCAAATCTTCAGACCCAAAGCTCCAATAATTCCAATTAGTAAATTTATCAAGTATCGATTCTAAGTAAGTCATTCAATTACATTCGTATTTAAATAACTATAAGATATTTTTATTCGCTCATTTTTTAATAACTTTTAAGATAATTACCTAACTAATGATTAAAGGTAAAAATTAGTTTCACTAAAATTTAGTTTTTAATTACCAATTGGGTCATAAGATCAAAGTTGTAAACATAAGAAGCCGTGTCCAAGATTGCAGTGAAAGTGAGAACACAGAGTGAAAGAAGAGCATAGGAGTTTCTCATTGTCTTGTACTCACAACAATTTCCATTTATCACCAATTTCCCTAATACGAAGAGGACCGCAAAGAAAAGAAGAATCCACAAATCATCCAACTATTTTTTATAACATGAAATAATAAAGTATTAACAAAATCACACCTAACAATTTAATAACAAGTGATAAATAAGATTATAAACTAAATAAGTAAATAAAGTCATTGGAAAGTTCATTTTTATTAATTACGATAGGCGAAGTAAAGAGTTTTAATCCAAAGAAGGATTTTATAACGTTGGCTTCATTCACAACATCCATAATTTTTATTTCGGTTATATTTCACTTATTAAAATTTATAAGAAAACGAGGAATTAAGGAATATGCATCATGATAAAACATTTAATTAATCTTATTTAATATTTTCACTTATATCGCTTAGTCCATTTTCATCCAAAATCAAGTGTAATTATTTAATTAAATTAGGAAAAACGACCAAACTAAAAGATTATTGTTATATCTACTACCTCATTTCGATTTAATAAAAAATGAATTTATTAATTTTCAAAGTTATTATGAGGAATTTGTTTAGATTCAATGATTAGGTAAACTTAATATGCCTTAAACGTCTATTACACTTTACTTTTAAGGAATATAAATAATGAGAAAAGAAGAAACTTACCATTTTTATGTGTTTCAAGTGATTGTTCAAATTGCTTGTACGATTCCACTTGAGCCGAGTCCATCATTCGTTTATTGGCCATAAAAATGTTGAGGATCGTCTGAGTCCCCACGATGACATAGCTCACGGAGGCGACCTGGGTGGAATAAATTTCCTCAACCTCGAATTTATCATTTTTCCTGGGCGGGCGAAGGTGGGGAGAGTAAGTAGTGCGTGCAATGAAAATTGTCTCCTTACGATTCCTCCGAGGGCTGCGAATCTCAGAGTTTTTCTCAAAGAAACTCCGCACCCGAGACAGAACATCCTCAACTCACAAACTCACAAATACAAATATCCTTCACTTTCACTGTCAAAAATACCAAAGCACGGAATTCCTCTATTGACCTCAAAACGTATGCTTATTCACTCAAAACCTTATGCATATCATATTCCTCTCAACTTTTTCTATATACATATACAGATTTATAAGAAAGTGTTATATCCATCACTCGACCCGCGGCATTATTTTATCATGAAACTGCTCCATTCGTATCAATGTACGGTGAATAACACTCTAATACTTTTTAGGTAAGTATATAATGGTGAAAAGAAGTCTAATACTGGTTCTGGGTTTTCGCTATATATTTTCATGCTGCAAATGTCTTTAGTCGTGCCATTATGGTTTTAATGCTTTTTAGGGAAGAAAGGAGTCTAATCAATTTCGCATATCTAAAAACCCTCGTTCTGTTCACCTACATTTCTTATTTCCTTTTTATATCTGGCATAATTCATCTTATCAGGAGAAAGGGAAAGTTTTATAAACTTGTTTTCTAAATTACTTTCACATTCAACTTTCATTTAGCTAATATATAATACTATAATAATATGTTCAAAAGTTTTAAGCATTTCAATATTGTTTTAATAGGTACTGTAATATTAGTAGTATAGTATAGTTTATACAATATTATTTTAAATAGATACTGAATTTATGCTATTTATTTTCACATTGTTTTATATGTATAAGATGATTAAATAATATAACATAAATTGATTTTATAGCCATTTTTGTTGATTCTTCTACCATATTGAAAATTCAAGACTCAATGAAATGATTGATTTCTTCATATTGATATTTAGGTATTTAGATATGCCTATAGATTATTCAGCTATAGTTCATTGCTAGTGTGAAAAATTCATTTGAGTATATGGTAATGATGAGCGAAGGGAAGAATTAAATTATCAGAAGGAGTTAGTGGATATGAGATTGTTTTATTGACAGATGGTAAGTGCGAAGTTCGCACGTCGACGTTAATTGAATTACGAGTCCATAAATACTGAGGATCAGAGGCAGGCGATGAAGGGTAAGTTTTTGTCCAAACCAAAAACATTCGTGTCGCTTTCCTCTCTCGGGACGTTCCCGCCGACCGACTCGACAGCTCCGGAGAAAATCGGCCCAATAACTTCATCAAATACCGTCCACGTGAATGGACGGTCGAAAATAACGACTTTCTCTTCCGTTTTCCTTGATTTGTTTGGTTCTTCGCTCTCGGCTTTTTTCTCGGATGAGACCAGATTGAGTTCCTTGGCTGCTCTAACTGGTGTGGTTGATGGAACTTTTGTAATTTCGTTTTTGTACATTTCCACATTGTTTATTTGTGACCCTATAAATTACAAATGACAAAAACCTTATATTTATCTATTTATCATTGTTTAACACTAATGTGTTATTTTAGCTAAAAATCTAACATCTGCAGGGCTTATGCGTCCGATTTAAAAAAGAATATTTTACCTGCAACTGATAAAGCCTCAAATTTCTCATCTGAAAGATTGACGTGGACAAGATCGTCGAGAATTTGGAAGAAATTTGGTTCCTTCTTGGACTCGCATTTTTTAAAGGGGATTCCGCCCTATCCGAACATTCATCATAATATATTTATTATCACATGTTAACCCCAAGTAGGGATTTCCAATTTTAAAAGAATGAACCCCTTGTTTGATAAAAGAGATATGAAATAAGAAATAACCTTGTGGAAAGTTCTGGTTGTGAAAGTGAAGAATGGAATTTGAACTCTCACTCGTTCTCCTTTACTGTCACGGGGTTCACCGAGGTCACCGCGGTACGCGTCGTTGATATCATTTGGAAGCAAAAGTGATAAAACTCGTCGTTGATTCTTGAATAATAAAATTGTAGAAATTACAATAAAAATATTGCAATTTAATCAACTACTTAAAATTTGTAAAAATTAATAATAATAAACTTAAATAGTTAAACTTTATTAGTCGTAATACTCTGAATGGGATGAAGATTTGAGTCGCCTTTTCAGATTCAGAATATTCGAATTCTCCTACAACTTCTCTCATCTCGGTGGCTTCACCGCCAAATCTTCCATTGACTTTTCTCCACGGAGTTCCCCATTGTTCCACAATGTGAATTACGTTCACGATCACCGCGACTGCCGATTCGGACATTTTCGCATCTAAAATAAAATTTTTTAAATGCTACAGATTAAAGTGTTTTAAATATTGTTCACTACAAACCTAAAACTTTTTTATTGAAAAGTTTAATTTGATGATATAAATATTTGATAGACTAATTGATTGAAAATTTTAGTTAATAAAAATAAGGCAAATGTATTTATATACTTATATACTATCAAATATTTTTTACTCATTATAAAAAACATCGTATTTTATATAGGCATATTGTACACAGATGATAAAGCATGAGAATAATACCTATGGGAATATAGGGTTCAATCGCTGGGTTATTCACTTTTTTCGCAATGTCAGCATTGATCGAAGGAACGGAATCAGCCTTGAAATCAACTTTGACAATTTCAGTACGAAGTTTCCTCAGTCCTTGTGTAACTCCAAGATTCCCAGAGTCGTAAATCGTATTTGTAATATTCATTCCCCCATCCTGCACACATTCCACTTTATATAAAAATTTATGTAATAAAATTCTCTTTGAAGAAAAAAAGACTTTAATGAATAACGATATAAAAAATGATTTTCAAACCCTCTCGAGAGTTCCCAACATGAAGTTGTAAGAGTCGGGTAAATTCGGTGGCGCATTGGAAATAACATGTTCGAACGAGGGAGCCATCAACGGCCAAAGCTTCTCGTGCAAAACAGCCAAAATATGTCCTGGACCAAAGGGACTTCCTCCAGAGAGTGCCGGATGGGTGCCCTGTCGCTCCGTTTCTGCTCCTTCACTCTTCTACAAAATTCATTAACCAAACTTGTAATTATTTTTGAAATTTTCAAGAATTTTTTTGTTAAAACCCAATGTACGAGTAAATGAAATTGTAAATGAATTGAATTGTAAAGGAATAATTTACGGCAAGAGCTTCCACGAAAGAAGCGGAAAACTTGTTATAGACATCAATGAGCGGATTTGAAGGATTTTGTGCTGATTCCGCTTGAACCTCAAGTTGAAGAGCAGAGGAAGAAAGGAGGAGAGAAAAACACACAATGCTCACAGCCCACATCATCATCTTTCTCTTCTTCTTGGTAGACGAGGAACCGAGGAGAATTGAAGAAGACCAAGTCCGACTCTCTTCTTACCTTTTATATACGAGTGGATTTTCTCCAGGGGTTTTTCCTACCTAAATGTAAATCCTCCACACCTCCAAAGGGCTTACACAGCAAAATACATCTCCACTAATAATATACAAACACAGAGAGATAGTATGTGTAGTATATGCACAAACCTCTTCAATTCCCCTTTTCATTTGTCTTTTCTCATTAGACACCAAAGGCTAATTGAATTCAATTAGAGCGAAAGAGTAAATTTGTAATTCAATTAAAAAGTGAGAATCTTCTTCCAATATTATAAAAGAAAATCTTTCGATCCACTACGCAAGTTTATATGAAACTATATTTATTAATCTTATTAGAAGGAATTCAATGATCAAATATTAAAGTAAATACACGTTACATGTCCGAATATATGCTATATTTATATATTTGTGCAAATTGAGTCAAAAATGGCAAGTCGGAAATTGTAATATATGGTTAAATGCTTAATTGTATATTATTTGGTATTATATTATGTATTTTGGTATTTGCAAATGTGCAAGCGACATTGTATAGTAGTAAAATAATGCTGAATTCAAGGTATCTGCTTGTGTACAGGATGTAAGAATACTTTTATGTACAATCAGAGAACCCGAGTGTCATCTTCAATCATTAAGTATGCATACATAATGCATGAGTAAATGAGAAGCAATTTAAGAGTTGATGGTCGGAGAAGTCAAGTTCCTCACACATGCATTTTGACCCTTTGTTTGCAAATGAATTTTGCGAAGCGAAGGTTGAAAGTGCAGTGACTCATCTCATTAACACAATCAAAGTATAAGTAGTAATTACATTAAGATGAGTTCACACGCACACCAATCCTCCTCTCCAAGATGCTCTAATGTAAAAGTCAAAGCGTTCAGATTGATTTTGAATCTTATGGTTATTGACGA
This sequence comes from Neelides sp. FZ-2019, assembly GCA_009869795.1. Taxonomy (NCBI): domain Eukaryota; kingdom Metazoa; phylum Arthropoda; class Collembola; order Neelipleona; family Neelidae; genus Neelides; species Neelides sp. FZ-2019. The sequence continues at coordinate 8,987 of VJMY01001044.1, forward strand.
TCCTTCTTTCGGGTCTGCGCTAATGCCTTTTACTAAAGTAAATGTAAATAATTAATTAAATCGTTCTAATGATATTTCAAAACTTTGGAAATCTTTCGAAGCGACACAGCCAGCGTGTGTGTGTTTATGTGTTCATTTCATATTAAGTAATTTATGCAGGTATATAGTACTGTGCACAGCAAAGAGGCCAAAAATATTTCAAAAATTCGTCATATATAATATATTTTTTTATTTACAAGATTAATCTCTGAATAAAAGATATAAATAAGAATCATGGAAAGTATTATATATTAATTATTTAAATAAAGTATACAAGAGTATTTACAATATTCAATGAGTAGTTAGATAGTATTTAGACTATATACGTCTAATACAATTAACTACATACTTAATTAAACATACAATATATTTATATAAGCTTTGGCAAATGTAGTCGATTTGTGTATATAATACATTTTGAGAGAGAGCGAAGGTTTAAGGTAATTTGTCTCTTGGGTTGTCTTGTTTCCTTAAACTTGGGTTGCGAGAGTGCTTTGGCGACGCCGCCGCCAACAGATCAACCGGACCTTTAGAAATATGATCCCGCACACTGGTATATAAATGTGGGGAAGTGTTCTGGGGCCAAGTTACCTTTAGCGCGAGTGGTCTGTCGTCTCCGAGCCTGGACCATCCCGAAGACCACGGAGGCCAGCGACGCCCGGTTCTGACTCCCGCCAGCCTCGTACATCCGGAAGGGCGAGGAGGAACGACCTCGGACGAAGTACGTTTCCATCTTCCCCTTCCCCTTCACATTCACAGCTCCGCGATACTCCATCAAGAAGCCATTCTTCTCGAGGACCTAATTATCAAGTCAATTCCCCTCATTGGAATGGCAATTTATTTATGAGCTCTCCACACACCTTGCATCATGATGAGTTATTTATAATGACTATATAGAGATGCGTATTTGAATAGAAATAATTCTCCTATATGGCAATATGATGTTGATATTTTGATCAAATAGAGCCAATGAACTATCAAATTCTAATGTATGATACTCTGATGTCTTACTTGAGCAGTATCTTTCGTGACTTGAATAGTGTCAGGAACTCCAGTCGTGTCCATCCGCGAAGCCTCGTTCACCGTATTGCCCCATACGTCAAAACAAGGTTTGCGAGCTCCAATGACTCCAGCAACGGCAGGGCCGTAACTGATGCCTTTACATTTTCAAAATTCATCAAATTTAATTATAAAATTATTGAAATATACATAGCATCTAAAATGGCAATTTATTGAAATTTTATGAATTACAGGGTATTTCTTATTCAGATTTACAATATAAATATCAGTATATTATTAAGAAATAGTTTTATTTTTGCAAGAACCTCGTAAACAGGTTGAGGTTAAAGAAAAATTTTCATAGCATATTTCTACATTTGGTCTTGAGAACCTCTTTGATCGCAGTTGGTGACAATCCTTAAATATGATTAATTATAGAATCTTAGAGAGAATCTTTCCATTTAGTTTTCAAAAGGAAACTTTCGGAATTTTTTGTCGAAAGGGATTTCTTTGTTGGAAACTTTATAAGAATTCATACATAAAACATAAGAACACGTATGAAGATTAAGATGAAAAGAGGCTAATAAAGTAAACTCTCATGACTCATGAATCTTAAAACTGCTGAGTGGCTTTTTCTTTCTTTCTGGTCCTCAAAATTTACTAAAAAATGTTCTTCATTATTCTCTTGCTAAAAACTAGTGTGATATTATATTGTGTGTGTTATATTGTACACATTTTATATAAAGAACTTTTTAATTTTTGCTACATTCCCTTTGCTAAAAAATAAAATATCATATACAAAAAAGATGATTGGAACCAACTCATTTATTTGTTTGCATTTTCATAAGAGATAAAAGCCTTTCAAATAATTAACTATGCGCTTGATGTGCATTTATATTACATTACATTATTATAAGAAAAGTTATATATGTTATTAAAATGAAATGGCACACATGTATACACGTAAGTGTCTTGAACTTTACCAAATTCCATCTTAATTCCATATACTCCATTTTATATGTTGAATAATTCATCCTCATTTGGCGGACAAAATGAGGAGTTTATGAGGACTCGGGGAAAGAGTAAAACGAACGTTAAAAGTATATATGTATAATGAAAAATGTAGGATTTCTCTCTAAGTATGGAATTTGGTTATTAATAATGAAGGGCTTTTTTCACATTCACCAGAGTGAAGGGAACGTGAGCGTGGGGGAATTTAAGGGTTTTCCAACGGAGAAATTAAAAAGGGAATTCTTCCTTGAGGACTCGCCACTCTGAGAGTGAGTGGGAATGATGGAATGCTAAGGAGTTAAAAATTGAAGTCTCTCGCCGGCTCCGCTAATGCTTGAAGAGGACAAGCCGCAGAAGGCTTTCCCATTCACCTCACGAAGGATGTATAATGGGAGTGAATGAGTTTTACCAATTCGGAGCTTAAAGTTGTTGTAAGCGTGTTTGTTCAGTTCCTCCAACTTCTCTTTCATCTCGAGAGCAAAGTCCACGAGGGTGCAGAGGTGGAGGCTGTTGTACTTTTCCCCAGACATTCCCTTTAACAAGAAACATCAAATTTATTCGACATCAAATTTACCTCTTATATTAACTTAAAATCCTTAATGACTCTTCATGAACTCCTCAAGCTATGTATTGTCCTACGAAAATAAGTTGATCTCACTTCTTATTTTCTTAATTTTCCCAAGTTACATTTCAGAATTCGTATTTAAAAATGAAACATATTGCTTTCTTTGTTGTGATGTTCACTCTTATTAATTTATATGAAATACAAATATTAAACCCAATGTGGTATTTATTTATATACTAATAAAATTATGAATAAAAAACTATTTTTAATGCCATTGAAACCTAAACTATTATATAATATGTAGTTCATATGATCGTTTCATTAGTCTCATGTATGCAAATTATCACGTACTTTCGAACCACCTGGACATCAACTTGATTTCGTAGGACAATATAGCCCTTTAATTTAGACTAATTTATACAGAAGTAATAGACCTAATCATATTAAACATGCCCACGGAATATTAACAAGGAAAGTTGAATACATACTTTGAGAATATTTATATATTATGCGAATAATATTTATTTAGCTTTCATTCCTTTTGCATTATAACTTATCGGTCCGGACCATATTTAAATTTTGGTTCAATCCCCCTTCTTTAAATGGGATTTTAAATAATAGGATTTGAAATTCTCGTGAAAATGGGAATAAGTATATGGAAGTTTAGATATTCCTCAAATCCTTTGAACCTTTGCTTCACCAGTTATGGAGGAAACCATAAAGAAATTCTCGTTCAAAATCTCTTCCTGAATGCTCAAGTGAGTGAATTCGCAGAATTCTCAATTACGAACATAACGTATGGGGCTCATATTGAGTCCTTAAACATCAATAATGGTATTTAGGAATAGGGCAGTTATACTCAGCTGCGTATTTTATTATACATTGAGAAGTATGCATAAATAAATATTAATATCAGAGTTGGTCCTAACTCATTTGTAGTTAAGCATAGTTAACTATGTTATTTACTATAGAAGGATTCTAATGGCTCACTCAGGCTCTGCTTGTAAATCCTTGTGTAAAGAATATTCTAATGGCTGAGGGGAAATGCACGTCATCCAGGAATGAGAAATAATAACAAATGGTTTTGAGTTGATAAGAGGAATCTCAGTTTCAAATCTTTACACACTCTTCAACAATTACCTCTACATATTCATTTGTATTTCTTGCGAATTTCGTCAATGTGGAGGGAATTGGGTCAAAGAGGAGCGTAATAACAATAAAAGTTTTATAGGGCAATTTGGACACGTTTGATATACGTTGCTTTATGCTTCATAACGCCTCCATACGCCACTAATAATAATGTCTGAAAGAGAATAAAATGTCCTGAATCTTCTGCTCAAATAAACTCAAAGACCAATAAAAAATATTAACGATAAAAACAATTTAGTGAACAACACATCAGAATGAAAATGATCTTCAATGGAATTAAAAGGGCATATTTTAAGAAAAACTATTTGAATCTCATATATTAAAATAACTTCAATTTATTATTAAATTGAATAATTGGTCGTTCGTTGTTCATAATATTTTATAAAAGAGTAATTAACAATTATTTGTATTTCTAATTTATTATAGTTCATAGTTTACCATTAAAGTTTTATTTTAATAATAAGAGATTTTAAGAGTCTTTTATTTTAATCTCTTTTGGGACTACAAAATGTAAATGATTTATTAAAGGTATGAAACACTTATATAAATTTAGGTTTAAAAATATTTGCTTTGCTTAAGTAATTCTGTACTCACTTGTTCTTTGGGGTTTAAGCCGGAAACGGCCATGTAAGTGGAAGCCACAGTCTTAATTTTCTCAATGCAAGAAAACCGCTTCTCATCAAGAAGCTCGTCGAAGTCGACTGGAATTTCAAAAAGGCCATTAAATATTTTCTAAAGGATTCCAGAATGTGGTTGAGGGAACGAACCGACGATCTCGTTAAGAAGCCGAATACACTCAATCCCTTTGTTCACATCCTCCGAGTAGAAGTCGATGAATTTAGGAATGCTGGCGAACATCACCCCAACTTTCTCCCAAGCCTCCCCGTACAATTCCTTCATGAACAAACGAATTCCCAAATTGAGCATATTTGACATTCTCAAGATAAATTAAATAATTTACAAAGATCACAAAAGAATTAATCCTCTGGCTGGAGCTCAAATTCTCCCACTTACATCCATCCTTCGCTCCTCGCACATGAGAAAATGATTGGCCACATGGTCGGGAAGAATGTTTCTCAGGAGCTGTGAATTGTACTGGCGGACTTCGTCCATGTCGCTCAATTCCCTCTCTGCTTGTCTCTTCCAGAGGAAATCCAGTCGGGATGTCACTTCGACCAGACGGCTGTGATACACGACGACATAGACGAAACAAAGCAGGAGCATCATCAAGGAGACTTCAGGACTCACTTGGAACGGATTTCCACTACAAATGTCAAACGTGCTTAAATGCCAAATGCTCCAGATTTAATTCTCTCCTTTGTTTTTATTTCCCTTTATTTGTTTAAAAAGTTGAGAGTAAATTGATGAAAGTGAGATAAGTTGGTCGAGTGTGTATATTTTCTAATTTGCGATAAGCTCTCGAGGTTTGGGTGAACGTTAAATGTAAGTTAATTCTCCCACGAGGAATTCGAGAGAAAACAAAGTTTCTCTTCGAGAGAGTAATGAGAGTTTCATAAGAGAGTAATTTGAAGAGAGTGGCTTGTACTAGTAAAAGAATTGGGTCATCTGCCCTCATCTCTCCACTCCATCCTATACAGCCCCTGTGTGCTCTTGCTCCAACGAGGAGTAATGAAAGTAAAAGTTAAGTCAAATCTTCCATCGTCAGCATAAATATTATAACTTTCTCTCTTTTCAACTCGGACTCTTTTATTCTCTTGCGAAGTATAGGAGAGGTCCTTAACTTATTAGCCGTCCACGAGAAGAATGTAAAATTGAAAGTGTAAAATTTACCGAATTGGGCCCAGTTTTTCAAAAAGGTGCTTGAAGGGGAAAAAGATGATGAGAGAGTACACGATGGCCAGGACGAGAATGATCACCGCCTTCACCAAGAAGTACAACTTGAGGAACGCGGCGAGTGAGATCATACACAAGACCCATGAGTAGACGACATAGTGCGGAGTGTCCGGACACCATGAAGGGTCCTCTATTTAAACAAAATAAACTTTTTCATTTAAATGATTTAATAAAGAATTCAAACTAGCTAATAAAATTCAACTCTTTTAAAACAACTTCACTGGGTGACGTCCCTAATACAAAATGATGTTTTATGCTTTTACTGGGTCAATTAATTGAAATACAATTAGTGAAAATACAAATTAATTGTAAGATTAAAGGCTTCGAGACCACAATAGAATTACCAATTTAGTATGAAATGAGTAATTAGTGGAATGAAGAGGAATGAGGAAAAGTTTTTATTAGTAAATGAAAGAAAGTTAAAAGAATGAGAAGAAATTCCATTTGAATTGAAAAATTTTCAATTAATGTCAAAGGTTATAAGAAATAAGATAGGAAAGAATTGAGCTGTATTAGTAAGTTGAAAAACTTAATTACCAGTCTCATTGAGAGAAGCATTACTCCTCCGCTCGGGGAACAAAGTTGTGTGGAAAATTGGCATTGGAGTCACAACAAGTATGTTCATCTCAGTAGGACGCTTCGGAGGTTTCCCCAAGTTGATGCCAAACAAAGGGAACATGGTCGTGGAATGCTCATCAGAATCGCCAGGTGAATAAAGTCCGTCGTTGCTCTCACTTGGTAACTTATTCATCATCGGAGTAATGAAATTCTTGTCAGTTTTTGCCTTGGCTGTGCTCGTGCTTTCTTGATGATTTGGTTGGATCGTCGTGGAAGGTGGAACATCTTGCTGATGCTTGAAGTCGTCTTGGGAGGTGATGGTAGGCGACAACGTGATCGGCTCGTGTCTTTGAGACCCAAATGATGAGGGTTTATTATTATTGGTACTCGCAGCTCCGCGTTCTCTCAACATCAAAACATGTCTCAGCTTCCCGCTCTTGTGTCGAGTGTCGGTGGGTTTGGGGAAATTCTCAGAATTCCGCTCAGCTCTCTTTTGTTCATCGGTGAGGTCAATTTGAGAATTGTCATCTGCATTTTCACTCGACTCTTTGGATTTCCAATAAGCGTCAAAATTGTCTTTTGGCCCTTCCTCGCCAAGTGATTGTTCTTGCGGAATATTTTGAAATCCTTGTAACAATTCTTCTCCATTCTCTTCCTCATCACTCGGGTACAAATCGTTTCCCCTGAGCACTTGATTCGGAATTTCCCCGCTCTTGAGCTTCGTTTGTCTTTGAGCCTTTGAACTTCCTGGCTTGTCTTGCCCGCCATTTTGGGACATGGCGGTTGAAGACTTTGGCACTAGTTTTAAAAATCCAGTTTCCCCTTCAATGTCAAGTCTCTTGGCGGCGTGAGGGGTGAGGGAAAGAGTGCGAGTGATTGAAGTAGAGTGAAGGAAAAAGAAAGAAGAGAAGTCAGCCGAAGAGAGATTATTAGCGTTAGTAAGGTGAGAGCCGTTTCCCCAAGAAGGAGCATATTGAAGAGTGAGTGAAGCATTGTCAGTATCATTCTGGTAAGTCTCAGTACTCTCAGTTGGAGAAATGAGGCCAGAGAAGAGGACGCGAAGAAGAGGGAAGAAAATCAAGGCCAATTTTTTACCATTAGAAGATGTCATGTTATGACGGTCATCAAACATATGAGAAGAGTCCATCGTCAATGAACAGACATCTTGAGTCGTATAATTCGAGAAGCTCAGCTGCAAGAAAAATCAAAAATAAATTTTCCTCCATTAAATTCCTTTTTAATCTGTTTTTGGAAGGAAAGAACAGAATATAGTCAACTTGTGTATTGTCCACATACAGATATCATGCAGACTATTGAACGACTTTGCTATATCAGACTTTTCAATCATAATAAATTATAATATGGAATCGCGTATATGACACGCATACTGAATTTCTGAAAAGTTCCATTTTAGGAAAAAAATAATTTAAATTTTGAAAAATACATTAAATGTTAAATTGCATTTGAGTGATTGACTCAATGTCCGCGACGGAAGTTGAAAGGAACAATAATGGAGAGTGTCGAGGGCTTGTCACACTCGTGATTTATTCTTCCCCCGCTCCAGATTTTTTTTCATTTTTACCCTTCGAAATACTCTATTTCTCTTCCTTTTTTTAAAACCATGCTTTTTAGCCTCAAGAAAGGACCTTTTATACATTAGATGTAAGCTTTACGTCTTAAGATAGCAACATTAAGTATAAAATACTTCACCGCTGAAAGAAATAGTGTTAAGAGGATATAAGATATTGTTATTACGTGCATAAATGTGTGGTCAAAAAAGTTCTTAAATTCTCAAAAGTATTTTAAAGTCCCATATAGTCAATATAAAGCTTATCATACAATGATAAATGTATAATGTTCATGGTCGTATTTCATGAACAGCGTGAACTCAAAAAATTTCTCATGTTAAAGTATGTTTGAAAATGCAATGGATAATTTACAAACATTGAGGGTCGCATACAGAGTAAATAAAGATTTTTAATAAAGTGGAGAGATTCCATTGAGAGTGAAAGGAGTGAAAGGAATGAGCAAATGAGAGTTTCGGCGGCTTACAATGTTGAGCCCAGTGGCGAGAGCGAGCGTGGAAATGATGAAAACGACGAAGAAACTCCGATCCTTCCGGCATACTGAAAACCCATTCGACCTCGCCACTAGCTTTGGGGGAAGCGAAGGAAACTCGTTAGCCATTACAAGGAAGAGACATGAAGTGAGGACGACAGACGCGACCGTCAGGCTCACAACGGTGATGCTTACACTGAAACCCAATTTGACATTGTTGTTAAAACAAACTCCGTTTAACTCAATTCCAAAGACTTTTATCGATTTCATTTTTAAGGAAATTCTGGCACTAATTGGCCAAATTGGATCAACTTCCATGCAGTAAAGATCAATATTTGTTAAGTGGAAAGAATCAAAGGCCCACAGACTTTCCAATCATGACAGCCAGACTCGCGGCGACAAAGACCCAAATGACGAAAACGCAAAGGACGTTTGATTTGAACGTGTCTTCTTTTAGCTGACAGAACTGGAAAGAGGAATGAGGTTTTTAGATAGATCAATTATCTCGACAGCCTCCTCATCATTCTCACATCGGATTCCATTAGCGGGTCTTTGAAAGTGAGGCGGACTGGTTTAATGAACTGCTCCCGCATCCGACGATTCGAGTCAATTTCAATGCAGTGATCCATGAGAAAATCCATTTCGTCATTTTCAGTTGACCAGAGAACCGAGCGACCTGATGTGCCCGTACCGTCCAAATCACCGCTGCTTGTGTCAGGTCCCAGTCGATCACCATCCTGAGTGACAAATAATATATTTTATTATTAAATTATTAATATTTAAATCCAAGTTCTTTTAGCTTCATCATATGCCAAAAAAGTCCTAATGGACTCAAATAATGAAGAAAAACTTTATGATTTTGTTGTCATTATTCATTCCGTCCTCAATGATTTACGTGTTCACCTCTCACCCCGTAAGAGACAGAAGTAATGAACGCGAGTTTAAACCCCGTCTTCTTCAATAGTCAATAGATCATAATCTCAGGGATATCGATTCTCCATAAAAATGTTTCCCAACCTTGAGGGAATACATAACATAATCTTTTTCATTCCTCTTCATCAACCTATCTTCACAATTTACTATGCAATAACAATCTTAATATCCACCAGAATATCTTCATATTCTTGTAAAAATCCCAAGATTTCTAGAATTTACATATTTCGAAGGGACCTTGTAAGTATTTTGCATTTCAGAGTTCATGTATTTTCGTCTAGCTTAAATGCCCTCTGAGGACTCTTCCCCTTCGCACGCACTTACACGCGTAAACGTAAAAGAATGAACGTGAATAAGTAAAAAAAAAGATCACAAGACTCCACACCGGACTATCATGTCTATGGGGCATTGAATGGTGAAGAGGATGAGGCATCTAAACAAATTTGTTAGTACATAATATGAACCAAGAGTCGAGTCGTCGCCGAAAGAGATCCCTTGAGGACTTTCCATTCGGCTGTAAGAATTCCCACGACCATTTGGGTCCTCTCGGCCTTAAATGTGAGTTAAGAAGTGAAATCCTCTTCTCGTTCTTCCCCATTTGGAGGAATCGAGCTCGTCGGGAGAGGAGTTCAATTACTTACCCACTTCAACGTCCCTCCTCGAGAGACCCACCCAAATGATTTACGAACCATAAAGACATCCAAAATACTCCACACACTTTTCTCTCTCTTCTGGATGCCATGCAGTATGTAATACTTACATTTATAGTTAGTTGAGACCAAAGGATAAGCTCCGTCGGCCAAAGCTATGCGTCTTCCCCCTTCCTTTCACTACTCACTTCACTTGGTCCTTTTTCTTACGCATTTTCCTAACTTTCCCTCTTTCATGATTCCCTTATCTTGAACTAATGGTTATATTCAATGTATACATACGGAATTTACAGCATGACCAAGTTTTATTTAAATTCTTTACAAAGACAACTAGGGGATAGTTATGTGACACAGTTGAGAAGTTTCATGGGCTCGAATGTTTTATTGAAAAGTCCCAGTTCAAAGATTTAACTTTAGCCATTACATGCGTAACTCTTGAGCAACATTTACGTTTTTCGCATTCCTACTTACTTGAATAGCACGATTAGAAAATAAGTTAGTAAATGAATTATAATTCATCAAGGTCCATAATGAAGAAAGCACATGGATTTAGCTTGTTAATAATTAGATTTGCAAACCAAATCTAACGATAAGTCTACAAAGTCAGTATGCACATATTATAATGTTAAATGTAAAATCAAATAAGAAAGTGCTAAATGCAAGTCAAATAACATTTAATCGTGAGTTAAGTTAATGTTACGAGTATTTCCTCGTATTATGGAAGTTTTTATGATGTCTGTTAGTGCCGGAGCAATATTGCGCTGTTCTCATACACTTGACCTTAAATATCATTCTTGAATAATGCGAGAGAACGCAAGTGATGCGGAAAAAGAAATCCGATGTGTTTGTAAATTGGATTAAAGGAATATCCCAAGAAGTAAATCTTTCCTCGAGTGATGAAAATCCACTAGAGAAGAAAAATAGTAAGAACGGATATAAATAAGGACCAGAAGCGATCCACTTCTTCAGTTTCATAAACTACGAAGGAAAGCACTTATTCCAACGAGAATAGGGTTTATAGGAAGGAAAAGGAAAATACACACACACTACTCCACACACGTAGCGAAAAGAACTGAAAGACATTTCCGTTTCCGGATATTGTAAATAAATATACGACCTCGCAGTCCTCCAATGTTGTATGGTAAGATGATGTGAGATGTCATTTGACTTTTTAACCCATTTGCTCCATGTGCTCCTTTTAAATTCAAGAATCCAACCTTGCCATGGATTTCTTCAATGGACTTTCGCATGAATCCAAAACTTTCCAAAGAGAAGCGGAGAGCGTTAAGAAAATTTAATGCATAGAAATTTAATTCTTTGAAACCGCTTATTCTTCCATGATGGAATTTATATATTAGGTACTTTGGACTCAAACTCCTAGCTTTTCCATACTCATCCCATATAAAATAATGTACGAAGACGTAATATGAATAGCAAATCTATAGGCTCCTACAACTTGTCCTTCAAATTCTGTAAAATGAGCTTGGAATCTAATTTATCACTTTGATTCTCTAGTGAGAGAGGAGGAACCGAAGCGAAGGTAATCCTCAATTTTCAGCTTCACGCTCTTCAAATACCCCCAAGTCGCACTCTAAAAAGATGCTTACAAATCAAAATTCCTCTCTGGTAGTTAAAGGACCCAAAATCGCACAGAAGCGAGACGGAAAATGAATTAGAGGTCGAACCAACTCGGAACATTTTCCCCTAAACATGCTCTTTCTCAGACAGAGACTGATAGGGTAAAAGGGTAAGGTAAGGAGAGTCTTACTTGAAGATTCGAAACTGACAAGTTTAAGTTCTCGGTCTCGTCTGGCGGAGAGAGGTCAGTTTCACTTGCAGACGGGCTCACGTTGTTCTTCGTAGGCGGAGAAACTTCTCCAGGAACACCGCCCATGTTGGCAAATGCTGAGGCGAGGAGTCCAGCGTTGAGGATCAGGGAAGGACCTTGGAAGTCAGCGAGGGAGAAGCAACTCAAAAGTCCGCCACCTCCTTTGCCACCGTCTTTACGTCGCGGACGAAGCGGCTCATTGCTCTTAATTAAGTACGTCTCCACTTTGTGTTCCTAAAAACAAATTATTTTATTAGACCATTTACAGCTATCTCTAATTCTTTAACTTAAATAAGCTCTACATGCATTAACAATATATAATACCTGGTGCAAATGCATTTCAACATTATAAATAACTTTTATTCCAATGAATAGAATTCAATGAAATTTGAAAGATAAATACCTAATTATATACATTAAACATGTATTATGAATAACTTGTCATTATAAATATTTAATCCATAAAAAATGTAACTATAATGCAAGGGTATTGAAAGAGCCCCAAGCGGCTATTTTGAATGAATTGAATTCCCTCCTAGAAACATTAAATCCGATGCTGCATATAAATTTAGGTAATTATCATAATTAACTTATAATAAAGCATAATATTAACTATTGTAAATTTAAATGTAATATGTAAATAAAATTTTATGATATGAAACGTTTATGTCTAAAT